>JAQQSW010001417.1:0-18445 GCA_028646575.1 Pseudocheirus occidentalis
CACTGGCCTTCTTCCAAGTCAACAGGGGAATTCACATCTTTTCACCAATGGACAGAGTTCATACCTTCTATACTTAGCCCTAAGTTACTAGGTGCTACTTAGCCCTAAGTATCTGATCTACTTAGCCTTTAGTATCTAATAAACTTATTAATATTACATTGACCCACAGGGGCTAGGATATTGTGCCCTCTCTCTATGGTATGCTCAGGCATGTGGTCTAGAATGGCCTTTAATGGAACTGATTAGGCTCCTTTTTTCTCAGTTTAGGCCTGTGTCTCTCAGAAAGGAGAGTAAAAAAGTTGTTTAATGTAAAATATCAAACAGGTCTTGGACAGGTCAGGGACAGGTAATTAATTCCTACACACAAAAGAAATGGCAACCATAAGAAACTTTGGGAACTAAGAGAAGGACTTGAAACATGACTCATCAATTACCTTCTACTTACTATTACACACTTGTGGGAGGATGATAGTTAACCTAAACCAGCAGTTTGACCACGAATTAGACATTTTACATTTCACCTTGGCCTTGCACTATCTAAACAGCTACTTTTATATGTCTAATGATCAAACAGCTAGACTTGGGAAGCACTGGATTAATTAGTGGGCACTCCTCTCTTGACAGAATTAAGCTCTGACTTGTTAGAACCCAGAAACCCTGAACTTCCCAAACTAAAAAAAGAACACCTAGTCTAAACCTGTTGCAGATCCTCAAACTAATTCATGTAAGAACAGGAAAGAATAAACACACAATGAAACACAACTAGAGACCCAAATGCATTGTTGCATAGAGAAGTTCCCTTGTGCTGTCACACAGGAAGAGATTCCAAGATGCTGAGGTGGAAAGAGATAAGCCTTTCACCACCCTTTACTGCATTTCTTTGAATTGCGCGATGTCCCCTAAAAATCCAAGGGAAAAAATGGAACAATAAGTTTTCTCTCCTTTTAACAGGTGAAACTTTCTACATACCTGCTGCTGTCACAAGACAGGAAAAGACCTAATGATCAATCAGTGTTTCTCATGCCATAATAAAATACTGTCTCTTCTGTACTGGGTCACTACGTGGTCAGAAGCTGATCTTAAAGCTTCCAGTAAAATCAGGAAGGCAACTCTGAACATGTTCCCCATGAAGAGCCCTTGTTATATGTTAAACTTCTCCTGTACATTTGTCATTGGAATTTTTTTTGGCAATCCTCACCTCTGTCCTTCTGTCTAGTCCCACATTGCCAACCACCAGCTGGATTCGATGACCCCTAAATTCCTTGCAAGGTCTAAGTATATGAGATCCATGTGGATGGCATACAGGTATCACAAACTCATTATTTCTAAGCCAGAACTTGTGATCTGTCCCCTGAAACCCATGCCGTTCATTTCTTCTTTTCTTTCAAAGTCATCACTACTATTCTAGACAATCAAGTTTACATCCTCAAAATAATTTTTAGATTTTTTTTCTCTTTCTTATTAAATGCAGCTAGGTTGTTCAGTGCATAAAGTGCTGGACCTGGAGTCAGGAAGACCTGAATTTCAAACTGGTCTCAGAAATTTATCAGTTTTGTGGCCCTGGACAACTAACTTAACCTGTTTCCTTAAAGGGAAAATGGTGATAACTGCATCCATCTCCCAGGATTGTGGTGAGAACCAAATGATATATTCATTAAAAAGTGCTTAGCACAGTGCCTGGCACGTAGAGTAGGTGTTACATAAATGTTTGTTTCCTTCCTTTCTATCACCCCTACCACCCTAAAATCTGACAAGTTGCCATGTATTTTCAATTCTATCTCCATGACATTTATCACATTTCTTCCCCCTTGCTTTCCACTCAGAGAATCATTATCATAAATTAGAGGCTCCCTTGGACTCTAGAAATCACTTCCTAATTGTTTTCCCAGTGTCCATTCGCAGTCCTCACTTAGTCTGTCCTCTATATAGATGACATTGTTATTCTGCAAGCACAGATAAAACCATGTTACCCTCTTACTTAAGGAGTTTCAATGGTTCCACATTGCTCTAAGTGCAAATTAAAATTCATGTTAGGCATTTAAAGCCTTTCCTAATATGTCTCATAAACTTTCCAAATTGATTCCTCATTTCTCCTTCTCCTACAGTCTACATTCTAGCCAAACTGGTCTTTTGACACACATCCCCCTTGTCCATGGGCAATTTCACAAGTTTCTTCCAGGCCTCCGATGCTCTCCCTCTTCCCTTCTTCCTGTTAGAATCCCAGAGCCTTTTGGCTCTACTCAACTCCCATCATCTCTACATGACAATTATTGATATTGTCCCAATTGTTAGTTATTCTTCTCCTGCCCAAATAAATACTTTGTAATTACTATGAATGTGTTTGGCAAACATATATAACTAATAGCTAGAATGGATATAGCACTTAAAGATCTGCAGAATACTTTACATGTATTAGCTCAGTTGGTTCTCAAAACCTTGGGAAACAGGTGCTATCGTTATTCCAGTTTTACAGATGAGCAAACTCAGGCTGACAGAAGATAAATTACGTTCCCAGGGTCACAAAATAGTATCTGAAACAGGGTCTTAACTAAGTTTTCCTGATTTTAGGTCCAGCACTGTATCCACCATACCATCCTCCTAAGAAAATTCACCCTCTATCTTCTTTGTAGAGATTGAGGGCTAAGGGTGTGAAATACCACCATCATGTCAGACTCAGTAGATGTGTTAGCTAATTTTGCTGAATTGATTTTCCACATTAATGGAGCATTTTTTTTTACAAGAGATGGCTTCCTGAGTAAGAAAGTCAAAAGCATTTGTTTGAAAATAAAGGTATTTTATTTTGTTTGAAAAACTAATTTTAAAATAACAAAATGTTTATTTAACTTAATTAAAGACCACCTTAATCAATCTAGTCCAAATGACTCCTTGGGAAATGTAATTCTGTATTACTGAAATCTTTCCCCATTTGACAGTGGAAAAGCCACCGCTGAATTACATGACCCCTTTAGGGAAACATCCCTCTACTTTTTCTTTTACTAAGTGTGGGTAAGGAAGGATCTTATGCCTCGTTGCAAAATTTTACAATGTTGTATTAAGCAATGACATTGCCAAGAAAGACAGAGCTGAAAACACTTCCTAATACCACTCACAATCACTCATGCAGCCAATAAACATTTATTAAGTGCCTACTATGTGCCAGTTGCTTTGATAAACACTGGAGATACAAAGGAAAGCAAAAGATACTGCCTATCTTAAAGGAACCCACAGCCTAACGTCCCACAGAGATTGTGTTTGTAATGCTCATAGGAATTAGTAATGGAATAAATTATTGAATCAAATACCCAAGAAACTATAATTGCTTTTATAGTTTCAGGTATTTTCATCAATATGGGCAGCTAGATGATGTAGTAGACAGAGTGCTGGGCCTGGAGCAAAGAAGACTCATCTTCCTCAGTTTAAATCTAGATCAGACACTTACTAGCTATGTGACCCTGGATAAGTCACTTAACCTGTTTGTCTGTTTCTTCATCCATAAAATGAACAGGAAAAAGAAATGTAATATCACAAATGGTCTTTTCCAAGAAAACCTCAAATGGGTCATGAAGAGTTGGACATGACTGATAATGACTAAGCAACACCAACCCTTTACTAAATGTATCAATTGAGTTTTCCATAATACAGCAGGAAAAAATCAAACTGAGTGATTTGGATTGTAAGTTCTTTTTTTTTAAAAAAAATATAAATATTTTCATAAGCCTTTAGTTGACTTATTTCAAGGATTTATAATTGTGACAGTTAAGTTTACCCACTACAAACTCAGATCACAAATCCCCTCTGAAATACACAGTCTTCAGGAGTTGTTTTGAAGAATTTCATGACACTGTGGCCTGTGCAATGATGATAATTTCTTCTGTTTATGTGATTGTCCATGTATAATATATCAGATCATTGGCTGTCTTGGGGAATGGGTGGGGAAGGGAAGGAGGGAGAAAAATGTGGAACTCAAAATCTTATTAAAATGAATGTTGAAAACTATCTTTACATGTAACTGGAAAAAATAAAATGTTATTTTAAAAATGCTGATCATTTCCAATCTATGCCAAATTTGTACTTCATCATTAGAAAAACAATCCAATATTGGTCCTATACTCAATTTTACCAGCACAGTAGTGTATTTCAGTTCTCATGTTCCACTTGCAAAACATTTGAGAGGCAAAATATTTCCTTCAAACCACAATGAGACATTCATAGTTCCTAGCCTTTCACACTTCTTTTATGAACAGACACTCTTGCCATCACAGCATAGAATTTTCATGTATTACTCTAGTGCTAAATAGTTATTTTATACATATGTCTATCAAGAAAAAGGAAGGACTTTCCTACAAAAAACTCATCAGATTGAAGGCTGAGAAATTAAAAACAGAACTAACACAGCTGAGTGATGAAAAGAGTGAAGGGGGACCCTTGAAATATGAACCCTGACCTTTGCTTTCCTACAAACTATCTGCTGCATATTGAACAAATAATTCATATAGGTGCATGGAAAAAGTATTGGATTTGGACTCAGAGAACCTGGGTCAGAACCCAAGCACAGAAAATTACTATATATATAAAACTTTGAAAAAGTCACTTAACTTTTATGAACCAGGTTCCTCATGTATCAAATGAGAGAATTGAACCTGATGATCTCTAATGCCCCTTCAAGTTTGAAACCAATGTTCCTATATTCTTATGATTTACTTTTTTTGAATCATATTGTCATATTAAAAAAGTGAGATTGGTCTAGATCAGGGATTTTTAAATTTGGGGGTCTGTGAATTTTTAAATTGATAACTTTAAGCATAATTAATTATCATTACAATAATATGGATTTTATTTTATACATTAAAATATTCTTATGTGTCTAAAGGCTTCACCAGACCAGATTACATGGCACCCCAAAATGTTAAGACCATCTCCCATGAAGTAAATGTGTGAGCATTACAGAAGCATAGTATTTAAAATAGCAAGGATGGTAGAGTAAGCAGTGAATTGCTATCTCTCTCCCTTGTTGACCTTGAGATGGACCAGAGGGTAGCCCCCCAGGAGGAGTCCTGGAGTAGCAGAATCAGTAGAGGATGGGGTGGAGCAGTCTTTTAGCCTGGAAAAGTTGGGGGCTTGGGGCAAAGGGTCCATCTCACTTCAGGTAGGGTAGTACATTTCAAAATGCAAGGCATCCTAGCGGGCTGGGGGTGGGGGGGGTGGTAGAGCAGACAGGTGCCAATGCTGAGACCCCCCATGCATTTTGGCATGGCTAAGGGAGCCAATGGAGTCCAGCTTGGAGAACCACCACATGCACTGGAATAGCCCCAGGATGGCAGACATCCTTTAGCAGCTGGATCTCCCAGTGCTCTTGTGCAATTGAGGATAGGCAAGTTTTCTCCCAAGACTAGACACCTATATGCTTGTGTGTGGCCCCAAGGAAGCACAGAGAAGCCACATATGGCCTCATCACATGCTGGACACTGCTGCTGGGGTCCCATTTCATCACCAGGTAGGCTGACAGTTACCTGCAGTTTCCAGCTGACAACACCTGGGACACCAGCACACAGGCCCAGCAGTCAGGTCCCTGGCACCCAGCACAGGAGCCTTGGAACAGTGTCCCCTTTGCCCCATTAAGACATTTTGATTTTAAAAGCCAAAAAATAATCCAAGTGATGAAAAAGCAGAAAAAAACACCGGCCATAGAGAACTATTATGGTGACAGGAGAGATCAAAACACAAACTCAGAAGAGGATAACATCATCAATATACCCACATCTGAAAAGTCAAAGACAAATATGAATTGGTTGCAAGCCCCAAAAGTCTTCCTAGAAGAGCTCAGGAAAGATTTTAAAAAGCATATAAAAGAGGTAGAAAAAAATTGACAAAAGAAATCAGAGGTATTCAGGAGAGAGTCAATAGCTTGGAAAAAGAAGGATAAAATTTGACCAAAGAAAATAGCTCCTTAAAAAATACAACTGAGGAAGAGGCACAAACTTGACATGGGCTGCAGCTCCAACCACTTTCAATACATGTAAGAAAAATGACTTTAAACAAACTTCTAAAGATACAGAATGCACAAAGTGACAGAAAGAAACAACTCTCCCACTGCAGGCAGCTTGGCAGGCTGACAGGAAAGTTCTATCCCATGGGGCTGGGACTGAACACAGTCCCATGTGAACCACATGGTTCCAGCCCCAGGGCAGCCCTGACCTGGCCAGAGCAGACTTTAGGAGAGTAAACCATGAGCAACTGTGGCCATTTTGAGACTTCTCAACACCAAAGACAAAATAAAATGTCAGTGTGGTACTCTGTTGAAATGGGGGGGGGGTAGGGGAAGAAATGCATAGTCTGGCCCCTGTTCCCAGTGTGAGAAGTGGCAGCCACATGATGGCTGTGCAGCTGCTGCTGCATGGCTGCCTAAAGAGCTCCTGGCCTGAAGATTGTAGGGGGATCAAGTGACCATTCCAAGGGTAATCATTCTTGCTTTAAGCTCATTGGATCTGGATCATGGTCTTGGGTGGTGGTCCTGGGTTGTGTGACCAGTGAGCTAGAGCTTGTGGGGGCTGTAGAGAGGGCACCCTCCTAATAGCACCAGCAGCTGCAAAAACCCCAGTGATTTGGGACAAAACTCTCTCCATTCTGGAAGCAGAGTTCTACTGTGTCAAAGAGCACAAAAGTCAAGTAATGGACTGGCAATATGAACAAGCAGAGGAAGAATAAACTGATGATAGAATCCTTTTTGGGGGACAAAAAGGATTAAGGCATGGAGCAGGAGGAAGACAGCAAAATCATAACCCTTGCATCAAAAGCCTCCAAGGAAAATATGAATTGGTTACAGGCTATGGAAGAGCTCAAGAAGGATTTTGAAAATCAAGTAAGAGAAGTGGAGGAAAAATTGTGAAGAAAAATGAGAATTATGCAAGAAAATCATGAAAAGCAAGTCAACAGCCTGCTAAAGGAGACCCAAAAATACATTGAAGAAAATAACACCTTAAAAATAGACTAACTCAAATGGCAAAAGAGGCCCAAAAAGTCAATGAGGAGAAGAATGCCTTAAAAAGTCAAATTTGCCAGATTGAAAAGGAATTTCAAAAACTAACCAAAGAGAGTAATTCCTTCAAAATTAGATTGGATGAATGGGAAGCTAATGACTTTATGAGAAATCAAGATACAATAAAACAGATCCAAACAAATGAAAAAAAAATAGAAGGCAATGTGAAATATCTCATAGGAAAAACCACTCACTTGGAAAATAGATCTAGGAAAGATAATTTAAAAATTGTTGGACTACCTGATAGCCATGATAAAAAAAGAGCCTAGATACCACCTTCCAAGAAATTATCAAGCAAAATTGTCCTGGTACTCTAGATCAGTGGTTCTCAACCTGTGGTTCTCAACCCTTTTGGAGGTCGAATGGGGTCACCTAAGACCATTGGAAAACACGTATTTCCAATGGCCTTAGGAACTGAGACACCATTCCTTTATCCATCTGCAGGCAAGTCTGCCCACATGCAGACACACCCACATGCAAGTATTAAAGGGTTGTGGCATTAGGAAGGTTGAGAGCCACTGCTCTAGACCCAGAGGGCAAAGTAGAAATGGAAAGAATTCACCAATCACCTCTTGAAAAAGATCCCAAAAAGAAAACTCCTAGGAATATTATAGCCAATTTTCAGAGCTCTCAGGTGAAGGAGAAAACACCACAAGCAGTCAGAACAAAACAATTTAAGTATTGGGAAAACGCAATCAAGATAATACAAGACCTAGCAGCTTCTACATTAAGGGATCAAAGGCCTTGGAATATGATATTCTGGAGGTCAAAGAATCTAGAACTAAAACCAAGAATCACCTACTGAGCAAAACTGAGTATAATGCTATGAGGGAAAATATGGTCATTCAATGAAATAAGAGGATTTTCAAGAATTCTTGATGAAAAAAACCAGAGCTGAACAGAAAATGTGACTTTCAAATACCAGAAGCAAGAGGAGCATGAGAAGGTAAACAGGAAAAAGAAATCATAAGGAATTTATTAAAGCTAAGCTATTTACATTCCTACATGGAAAAATGATTATTGTGACTCATAAGACTTTTCTCATTATGAGGATAGTTGAAGGGAATGTGTGTGTGTGTGTGTATATTTGTGTGTGTGCGTATGTGTATATATATGTATGTATGTACATATATATGTATGTATAGGAGGGTATATGTGTATGTAAATCTATCTGTGAGGGTAGGCATATGTATGTTCATGTATACATAGACAGAAGGCACAGGGTGAGTTGAATATGATGGGCTGATATCTAAAAAAATAAATTTAAGATGTAAGAGAGGAATTTATTGGGAGAAGGAGAAGGAGAGATAGAGTAGGGTAAATTATGTTATATAAAAGAGGCAAGAGAAAACTGTTACAATCGAGGGGAAAACAAAGGAGGTGAAAGGGAATGGGACAACCTTTTTCTCATTTAATTTGGCTTAAGGAGGGAATAACATATACACTCAATTGGGTATCTTAACCTACAGGAAAATAGAGGGGTAGGGGATTAAAGGGGGGATGATAGAAAGGAAGGCAGATTGGGGGAGAAGGTAGTTAGAAGGAAACATTTTTGAAAAGGGATATGGTACAAAGAGAAAATAGAATAAGTGGGGGGCAGAATAGGATGGAGGGAAATACAATTAGTCTTTTACAATATAATTACTATGGGAATGATTTGGGCAACTACACATTTACAACCTATATTGAATTACTTATCTTCCCAGTGGGGGTGAATGAGAAGGGAAGAAGTGGGGGGGAATCTAATCTGGAACTCAAAGTTTTAAAAACAAATGTTTAAAAAAACTGTTTTTTAATGCAAGTGAGAAAGAAGATATACAGGCACTGGGGTAAAAAACATCCATCTTGCCCTACTAGAAAGTTAGGTGGGTAATGGGGGAGGATATAAGAGAAAACAGATTGGGGGAAGGGTATTCAGTAGGTTTGCTATTTTGTGGTAGGTGGTAGGTGAAAGATAGGGAGAAAAAATTATAACTCAAAATCTTGAAGAACTCAATGTTGAAAACTAAAAATAAATAAATAAACAAAACAAACAAATTAATTAATTAATTTTAAAATACAATTGGCAGAATGGAAAAGAGGTACAAAAATGCACTGAAGAGGAAAGCTCCTTCAAAAACAGAACTAGTGAAATGGAAAAGGGGGTACAAAAGCTAACTGAAGAAAATAATTTAAAAAAAATTAGAATTGAGAAAGTGGAAGCTAATGACTCTATGAGACATCAAGAATCAATCAAACAAAATCAAAAGAATGAAAAAATAGAAGAAAATGTAAAATACCTCAATGGAAAAACAACTGACCTGGAAAATAGATCTAGAAGAGATTATTTAAGAATTACTGATCTACCTGAAAGTCATGATTAAAAGAAGAGCATAGGGTTGGCTAGGTGATGCAGTGAATATAGCACTGGTCCTGGAGTCAGGAAGACCTGAGTTCAAATCTGGCCTCAGACACACACACACACACACACACACACACACACACACATACACACACACAAACTAGCTATGTGACTTTGGGAAAGTCACTTAACCCCAATTGCCCTACCTTCCCCCCTCCAAAAAAAAAAGCAAAAATAAAAATTAAATTAAAAAGAGCCTAGGCAACATCTTTCAAGAAATCATCAAGGCTCTCAGGTCCCAGAGCCAGAGATTAAAATACTCAATGAGAGAATCTACCAATCACCTCCTGAAAGAGATAACAAATTGAAAGCATCAAGGAATATTGTAGCCAAACTCCAGAATTATGAGTCAAGGGGAAAAAACTTCAAGTAGCCAGAAAGAAACCATTTAAATATTGTGGGACCACATGCAGGATTACACAGGACCTTGCAGCTTCTACATTAAAGGGTCAAACAACTTGGAATATTGTACAGAAGGCAAAAGAACTTGAATTACAACCGAGGATTAACTACCCAGAAAAATGGAGCATAAACTCTCAGGGGAAGAAATGGACATTCAAAGAAAGAGGGGATTTCCAAATCTTCTTGATAAAAAGACCATAACTCAACAGAAAATTTAATCTTCAAGTATAAGACTAAAGAGAACATAACAAGTTAGGAAAGAAACAAGACAAACAAAAACAAACATGTTATTCAATAAGGGTAAATTGTCTACATTCCTACACAGGAAGATTATACTTGTGACTCTTGAGAACTGGATCTTTATTATGACATTTAGAAGGGGTATTAATAGACAGAGAGTGTTAGAATAAGTTGACTTTGATGTGATGATAAGAATTAATTAAGGGTCAAAAAAAGATTGTACTGAGAAGAGAGGAAAGAAAGAGGCAGAAAAGGGTAAATTACATCACATGAAGAGAAACAAAGAGCTATTATAGTAGAGGGAAAGAAGGGAGGAAAATGAATATTGTTTGAACTTTGCTCTCATTGGATTTGCTTAAAGAGGGAATAATATACACATTCACTTGGGTATAGAAATCTATTTTACCTATAGGAAGTAGTGGAAAGGGGAAGGAAAAGGGAGGGGTGAATAGAGGAGAGCACAAAATGGAGGAAAGTAGTGCAGAGGAAAGAAAAGGAAAGGGCAATGATAGAAGGAAAGGTAGATTGAGGGATACAACAGTCAGAAGTAAAATACTAGTGAAGAGGGAAAGGGAGAAAGGAGAAAGAAAAGCATAATTGGGAGGAGGGATAGGATGGAGAGAAAGACACTGTAATCCTAACTGTGAATGTGAATGGGATAAACTCTCCCATAAAATGGAAGCAGATAGTATAATGGAATAAAAATCACAATCCTGCAATATGTTGTTTACAAAAAATACATTTGAAGAAGAGAGATACACACAGAGTAAAAGTAAAGCAAAATATATGTGTCGGGTGAAATTAAAAAAACAAACAGGTAACTATCCTGATCTCAGACAAAGCAAAAGCAAAAAATAGAGCTTATTAAAAGAGATAAGGTAGGAAACTACATCCTGCTGAAAGGTACCAAGGACAATGAAGCAGTCTCAATACTAAATATATTTCCACCAAGTCATATAGCATTCAAATTCTTAGAGAAGTTAAGTAAATGACAGGAAGAATTAGACAACAAAAGTATAATAGTGGAACACCTCAGCATCCTCCTCTCAGAACCAGATAAATCTAATCACTAAAATAAACAAGGAAGTAAGTAAAGAGGTGAATCAAATTTTAGGAAAATTAGATATTGCAAATGTTTGGAGAAAATTGAATGTGGAGAGAAAAGAATATACATTTTTCTCAGTGGTACATAGCACCTACACAAAAATTGACTGTGTATTAAGGCATTAAAAACCTTACAATACAATGAAGAAAGGCAGAAATATGAAATGCATCCTCTTCAGATCATGATGCAATAAAAATTAGATGTAATAAAGGACCATGGAAAGATACACTAAAGATTAATCAGAAACTAAATAATCTAATCCTGAAGAATGAATGGGTCAAACAATGAATCATAGAAATGATAAATAACTCCATGCAAGAGAATTATAATAGTTAGACAATATATCAAAATTTATGGGATGCAGCCAAAGCAGTTCTTATGGGAAGTTTTATATATCTAAATGCTTACGTGAATAAAACAGATAAAGAGGAGATCAGTGAATTGAACATGTAACTTTAAAAGGCTAAAAATAGGACAATTAAATATCAAATTAAACATTCTCAATATCAAAGTAGAGGTTAACAAAATTGACATTAAGAAAACTATTGAGCTAATGAAAGTAAGAGCTGATTTTATGAAAAAAAGGAAACAATAATAAAATAGACAAACACTTGATTGAGGGTTAAAAAAGAAAGAAAAAAAACAAATTGCCGGTATCATAAATGAAAAGGGTGAATTCACCAACAATGAAGAGGAAATTACAACAATAATTAGGAGTTATTTTACCCAACTGTATGCCAATAAATCTGACAACCTAAGTAAAATGAATGAATACTTAAAAAATATAAAAATGCCCAGATTAATTGAAGAGGAAATAAAATACTTAAATAATCTCATTTCAAAAAAAAGAAATAGAAAAATCTATCAATGTGCTCCCTAAAAAAAATCTCCAGCACCAGATGGATTTACAAGTGAGTTCTATGAACATTTAAAGAACAATTAATTCCAATACTATAGAAATTATTTGGAAAAATAGGCGAAGAAGGAGTCTTGCCAAATTCTTTTTATGATACAAATCTTATGATGACACCTAAACCAGTGAGTGCCAAAACAAAGAAAGAAAATTATAGACCAACTTCCCTAATGAATATCAATGCAAAAAATTTAAATAAAACATTCAACAAGTTATGAGGATAATACCTGATGACCAGGTGGGATTTATACCAGGAATGAGAGGCTGGTTCAATATTAGGAAAACTACCAGCATAATCAACCATATTGATAACAAAAGTAAGAGAAATCACAAGAATATCTGAATAGATGCAGACAAATCTTTTGACAAGATAGAAAACCTATATTTATTTAAAAAACACTAGTGAACATAGAAATAAATGTTGTTTTCCTTAAAATGAGACATAGCATCTATCTAGAAGCACCAGCAGACATTATGTGTAATGCTGATAAGCTAGAAGCATTTCCAATAAGATCAGGTACGAAACACCAATGTTCATTATCACCACTATCATTCAATATTTTACTAAAAAAATTTACTTTAGCAATAAGAGAAGAAAAATAAATTGTAGAAATTAGAATAGGCAATGAAGAAACAAAGCTGTCACTCTTTGCACATGATATGATGATATACTTACAGAATTCTAGAAAATCAACTAAAAACTATTTGAAATATTTAGCATCTTTAGCAAAGTTTCTGAATATAAAATAAACCCATATAAATTGTTGGCATTTCTATATATTACTAACAAAGCACAGCAGCAAGAGATAGAGAAATTCTGTCTAAAGTAACTGTAGACAATGTAAAATATTTGGGAGTCTATGTGCCAAGAGAAAACCAGGAATTATATGAACACGACTACAAAACACTTTTCGCACAAATAAAGTCAGATCTAAATGGGAAAAAACAGTTGCTCATGGATAGGTCAAGCTATTATGATAAAAATGGCAGTTCTATCTAAAATAATTTACTTATTTAGTGCCATATCAATCAAACTACCAAAAAAGTATTTTAGAGAGCTAGAAAAAATAATGAAATTCATTTGGAAGAACAAAAGATCCAGAATATCAACAGAATTAATAGAAAGAAATGCAAAAGAAAGTGACCTCAGGATCAGTATGTACACAAGAAACAGTAGTCAATGAGGATAGCAATCTACTGTTTGATAAACCCAAAAACTCTAGTTTCTGGGATAAGAATTCACTATTTAACAAAAACTGCTTGAAAACTGGAGAATAGTATGGCAAAAACTAGGCATAGACCAACATCTTACACTGTATACCAAGATAAAATAAAAATGGGCACACAATTTAGACATAGTGGTGATAGTGTAAACAAATTAGGAGAGCAAGGAAGAGTTTTCCTGTCAAATCTATGGAGAATGGAAGAATTTGTGACCAAACAAAAGATAGAGATTATTGTGAAATGCAAATGTTTAATTTGGATTACATTGAATTAAAAGGTTTTGCACAAACAAAACCAATGCAACCAAAATTAGAAAGAAATCAGAAATCTGGGAAGCAATATTTATACACAGTGTGTATGATAAAGGGCTTGTTTCTGAAATATATAGAGAACTGAGTCAAATTTATAAGATTATAAATCATTCTCCAACTGATAAATGGCCAAAGGATATGTACAGGCAGTTTTCAGATGAAAATATTCAAGCTGTCTGTAGTCATATGAAAAATGCTCTGAATCACTATTGACTAGAAAAATGCAAATTAAAACATCTCTGGGGTACCATATCAGACACATCAGATCAACTGACATGATGAAATAGGAAAATTATAAATTTTGCAGAAGATGTAGAAAAATTGGAACACCAATGCATTGTTGGTGGAATTGTGGACTGATCCAGCCATTCTGGAAGGCAATTTGGAACTATGCCCAAATATCACTGCAAGGTGTATATCCCAGAGAGATCATAAAAATGGTAATAGAACCCACATGTACAAAAATATTCATAGCAGCTCTTTTTATGGTGGCAAAGAAATGGAAATTGGTGGGATTCCATCAACTGGGGAATGGCTGAACAAGTTATGATAGTATATGAATGTAACAGAATACTATTGTTCCATAAGAAATTATGAGCAGGCAGGTTTCAGAAAAACCTGGAAAGACTTACATGAATTGATGCTGAGTGAGGTGAAGAGAACCAAGACAACAATGTACACAGTAATGGCAACATTGTGGAATGACCAAATTTGGAAGTTCCACAAGTGCCATTTTATTTTTTTATTTAATTTTGCTTTTTGGAGGGAGGAAGATAGGGCAATTGGGATTAAGTGACTTGCCAAAAGTCACATGCCTAGTTTTGTGTTAAGTGTCTGAGGCTGGATTTGAACTCAGGTCCTCCTGACTCCAGGGCCGGTGCTCTGTTCAATGTGCCACCTAGCCATCCATAATTGCCATTTTAAAAAGGTCAGTGATCCAGAGGCCAAGAATCAGTCAGTTTGGTCTATACATGGTAATATCTGCCTTCCACGCATCCATTGTCCCAGTACTTTTCACCTTTTATGAATTCCAGGGTTAAAGACAGTTTATCACAATTATTATGATTCTACTATCCCGAATTCATCTATTTATCAGTCAAATAAAAGTTCTGTGTTTCCTATGGTAAAAATATAACAATATACACAGGGTGTGGTTGATCCTTGGACTCAAGTTTATACTGTAGTAATTCAGAAAAACTATAAAATACATGAAACTATGTGAAAATAGATCAGTAAGACAAAATGCAAAAAATAATTAAGGGAAGAATGAGAGATCACTTCTGAATGGACTTTAGAAAACATATCATTTATGACACATTCATTCAGTTTGACCTAGAAGGAATAGAACTTATATATAAAGAAGTGGTGAAGAAATTATTTTAGATAGGAGGAACTGAATGAACAAAGATGGAGAGGTGAAAAAATCACAGCACATATTAAAGGAATGATGATAGAATAAGCCTCCATGTAACAATAGGTTGTACAACATGACCCACTGAATTATACTTTGAGCATCATTCAGGGTGTTGCTTCCTTTATCAGGCTCTGTCACCACATTCTTTCTCTATCTTCTATCAATATTCCATCACAAAAAGCAGCAGATCTTGACTTTTCTCATCCATGTTCAAAGAAAGGATAAGTTGCTTGATTTTTCTGTTGAAGCCAACAGGCTAGGAGAAGCATGACCCATATTCTCCCTTCCCTGACATGGGTTGTGTGTCTTTTTATGTGAGTCTGAAAAAGGAGACTGTATCTGGCAAAGAAGTTAGAGTGCTTCCTATATTTAAGGCATCAGTTTTTTCATGCACTTGATTCTTACCAAACTACATAAAAACAACCAGTAACTTTATTATGTTAGTGAATTAGCAGGTTATCAGCACAGTGATGATTCTAAGAATTGTTGCTTGAATCCCCCATGTCCATGATGGAGAAATTCATCGCACTGGCTTTTGAAAATATGTGTCGTGGAAACCACATGTTCCCACCATGACTTGGCATCGTTGGTATTATAGAGTGAAATGTTTTGCAAAAATGTTATGCTATCTCCTTTTTTGCTTATTTCCTCTGCCTTACTTGCATTGACCATGTGAAAACTTTACTGAAAAAGTATGAAAATTTCTTACACTTACTAGCCATGTGACCTTAGGCAAATCACTTAATCCCAACTGCCCTGCCTTCGCCCCTCCAAGAAGAAAAAAAAAAGAAGCTGACAGCAAGAAATATCGTTTGAAGTGTTTCTATTTCTCAGCATATAACCCGATAAGGGTGAACTATCATTGGATCCAGCATAGGGCTTGCATCATTTAGTGGAGACAATGACATTGCTAAAGTATTTAGAAACATTCTTCTGCTTAATGTAGACAAAGACTAATCCTTTTAAGACTTCCTCTTGATAGGTATTTTAGTTGTTTCTTTAGCTAAATTTTAAGTGCCGTCCATAGGTTAGTTGCCCTGTATTGCAGCACATGGCACAGACCTACTCAACTGAGGAATAACTATAGTATTTCCATATCCAAGAAGACCAGCACTGACCTTACCTTATTCTAAAAACCCAGAGTTCTGGTGGGCCATCTGCATACTACACAAAAAGATTCACTGTCGGGTAGTCAAGAACCACCGAAAATCAAGAGAGTCATGGTGAGACAATGTCAACATGCCAAGACAGTGTGCTAAAATATTTTTGTATACCAGGTTAAATCAGAGAAAATAAAAGAGCTGCCACACTGTAGGAAACTATTGTTTAGGAAGGAATAAGAATGGGGGCGTGTGTGAAGACTGAAGAGAAAGAAGTCTATAGACAATAAGAAATGTATAAGGGCAAAGAAGAATACAGGGCAGAAGAAACTTGCAGCAAACAGAAACCTTCTAGGCAGGAAAAACTATTGCATAAGAGAAGGAAGGAAGTTTGTGACAGAAAAGAAACCTTCTGGGAAACAGGAATCTGCAGGTGAAAACAAGGCAAAGAAGCCGTTTTCATAAATTCCATGTATCATTTTATCCATTGGGACAAAATCCATTATGTCAATGTGGATAGCTATATTGGGAATTTCTAAAGAATAAATGCATCTAATAAGAGGACAAGCTTCCTTTAAATATGTCTTTCATTGCTATTTAAAGTAAAATGTAAAGAAAATTGAAATAAAAAACACAAGAGGGAACATTAAAAGATTTTTAGTTACAATAACGGGGCAGCTGGGTGGTACACTGGATAGAACACCAGGCATGGAGTCATAAAGGCCTGAGTTCAAATCCAGCCTTAGATACTTACGAGCTGTAAGTATCTGGGCAAGTCACTTCACCCTGTTTGCCTCAGTCTCCTCCTACATAAAGAGAGCTAGAGGAGGAAATGGCAAACCACTCCAGTATCTTTGCCAAGAAAACTCCAAATGGAGTCACGAAGACTGAAATGATAGAACAACAACAACGAATTTACAAATAATGTAGTCCATACTGTAACACCTAGCACTTTACTATCAAAATTGGAGTGGGAATTGTTTCTCTCTTCCTATACAAAGCTTTGGTCTTAATATGAAGGAGGCAAAAGAGAGAAGCATCTTGTATCTTTCTGGTCCTTATGAGAGTAAATTCATGTTAAATTACCTCATGTTTTAGTGTAAAATGGGCAGTTATGTCCACTGACCTATATTTGAATTTTGCCTTAAACCTAGTTCTTGCAAGTATTTTCAAAGTATGTTTTTAATCTTTATCAATATTCTCCTTCCCAGAGACAAAGATTTCAGTCAGTTCATATCTGAGTGCTATGTACACTGTCCTTAGTTTTCTTTGTACCCAGAGATGTTATCAACAAGGTTAAAATTTTTTTTAAAGATATATTTTATATCATTATATCTCTGGATTTTTTTTGTTCCCTAGTTCAACAGAGCCATTCTTTTAAATGAATAATTCTTTATAAAAGAAGAAAAGAAAAAGAGGAAGAAGAGAAGAAAACATTCAGGGAATTAAATAGTATATAAAAAGAAATTCATTTTTATGCAGTGTTCTGCCCCAGTAGACTATCCCTTTCCCCACCTCCTCAAAGGAACAAGACCTTCAAAGGAAAAAGTCAAATTTTTTCCCAATAGCATTGACACGTGAATACTTCAAAATTCATTGTAGCAAGTTATTCCAGTAAACTACTTAATGACCAAACTAG
This sequence comes from Pseudocheirus occidentalis, assembly GCA_028646575.1. Lineage (NCBI taxonomy): Eukaryota > Metazoa > Chordata > Mammalia > Diprotodontia > Pseudocheiridae > Pseudocheirus > Pseudocheirus occidentalis. The sequence continues at coordinate 17,786 of JAQQSW010001417.1, forward strand.
TAGTCAAATATCTATGCAATGTGTTATATTTATCTGAACTGACCAAAATCAACAATAATTCCTTTCTGTATTCCCAAACTGAATTTACTAAATTTTTGCATTTTTATTAATTTACTTCTTTCTTTATTTTCTGTCTTTCTGCTTTATTTTCTTGGAGCTCTCTTCTAGAACTTTACTTAATTACTGAACTTCCCTGGCTCAAAAAATCTTTTCCTTCTTCTTTATATTTAGTCTCTGACAGAGAGCTAGACTAAAAGGTGTTGAGGCCTATCAGTTACCCTCAACCTGAATTAACCTATCTGCCCAGATGGTTCACCAGGGTGTGACTATTGCACACACTAAAGCTTCTTAGAGCCATTGGTGAGACTTGGGTGAAGGTGGTCATGAAATATGGATGTACAGCTGATGACTTTGAACAACTCTGCCTCGTTTAAGTCAAATTCACACAGAAGTCAAGATATCTTTGGTCCTCATTGAAAATGAAGGATGAACAACAAACATTTAGCCATCTCTCCATCTAAGAATTTATTTTTTTTAATTTTAATTTATTTTCTTGGTTACATCATTCATTTCCACAAGGTTTTGAGTTACAAATTTTCTTCCCTTTTTGTCCCTACCCCCCAGCCCAGAACATTGATACCACTGTAAGACCCCTCCCAC
>JAQQSW010001418.1:0-18432 GCA_028646575.1 Pseudocheirus occidentalis
CTCAAAGTTTTATAAACTCATTGATTTTAAGACTGGACACAGTTAAAGAATTTTTAGAATAGCTTCCTCATTTTTTAGATGAGGAAACTGAATCCCAGGGAGGAAAAAAAGTGTTTTTCCCAAAGTCACTTAATAAAAGAATAGTTACCATAGTAATAGCCCAGTATGAGAGTCTAGGTCAGTACACTTCCAGCCTTCCATGGTTTGTATTCTTCCCAAACTGCTTTTCCTGATCCTTTCTCTTAGTGGCGATCCTTCCCTTGTCTGATCTCATAATACTAGGTGTTTATCTTATTTATTTTTCATATTCTAATATATAGTTGGATAGTTTGTATACCTTCTGTGTCCTTACTACTTGATGATAAATTCCTTGCAAGACATTGTTTTAGTTATTGTTGTATTTTCCCTAATATGTATCAGTGTGTTGCACATGATAGATGGTGAATGAATGATTAGTAGTGTGCAGCAACAAACTATAGTAATTTTCTGTATGTGCTTCTGGTAAATTCTTTGTTCCTGATTTTATTCTTTCTGATGGCACACATCTATTTCTCGGTCTCTGGGTACCTCCCAGTGTCCATCTTGGGAAACCACTTTAGGTACACAAAAAAGTGTACTTTCCAAAGTACTGAGTGGTAGTAGAAATGCTGGATGAGGAAGTCAAGAGGAGTTTAGGTTGTAGCCCTCTGCGATTGTGGGTAAGCTGCTTATCTTCCCTGTGCCTCAGTTTCTTCTTCTATAAAACATGAATGCCACCCTGACTTACAGAGTCATTCTGGAAGAAGTATTTTATAAACCTGAGGAGCTATTGAAATGAGTGTTAGAACTTTTGGTATCATTTGCAGAAAAATACCCCCAAATTGGTCTTCAATAGATAATGAAACTACATAAGCACAAACATTCTAAATGATAAGCAGAGATTTAAGGAATTGGTGGAGGTAAAAAAAATGGTTGAAATGAGTTCTTTTTTCCTGTCACAGACTTAAGGTTCATTTTTGTTCACTTTTCCCCTCCCCCAGTATAACTATCTAGAACCTTACTAGTCCCCTTGAGTAGCATAAGGAAGAGAAATTCTTGCTCTGCTTTAGGTGTTAGGGACGTCATCACATCTTACTGGAAAAGCAGACCTCTGAGAACCTGAACCCAGACTTTGGCAGGTAAGAAGACTGTCAGACCTGGAAACTTGGAAGCCAGTCCCTTTTTGGCATAAGGGAAGAAAGTCATTGGCGATACTTTTGCCCAAGGTTGCCCAAGGCTCCAGGGCCAGGCATAGCCCATTACTACCCACTGGAGTTCGAATTTTCACATTGGAGCCTATGGCAGTCTTTAGGTTTGAGCTAATGAAGCAACCCTAATGCAATCAGCTTCCCTACTAGGAGGTGGTTTTCCTTCTGAGGCTGTGGAAATCCCCTGGGCCCCATAGGGCTTCACCTATGGTCCCTTTAAAATTCTTTTTAATATAAATTCACAGAACTGGAAACCTAAAACTGTTGTGTTTAATAGCAAGGCTGTAACTGAAGCTCTGTTACAAACTGTATCTCTTAATAGGAAATGATGCAGTTGGGTTTTTGTGTTGCTTTGTTTTATTGTTTTGATAGGCAGAGCGAGGTGTTCAGTGGTAGTAATGGGTAAATGCATTCCTTTTTGAATTTAGGTTTCTACTTTTGGGGACTTCTTTCAGATATATATATATATATATATATATATATATATACATATTTGTGTCTTTCAATTTAAACACAATGATTTTAATCATTAAAGACTTCAAACTGTCGTGCTTGTATTTTAAGATGAATTGAGGCAATGGCCTGTTACCATAGCACACAAATGCAAGGTCTTGCTGTTTGAGACCCCTTTGGGAATGAAAACAAATAAATAAAATTAATTAAAAATAGCAGAGCCTTTGGCATTGCACATTTAACTTGTTGGAGACTAAGTGAGAAGCCACCTATTGCTATTCGAGCACTGTACACCCCCCCCATCCCCTGATGGTTTTAAAATTCTGTCTGTCAAATCATATCAGAAAGAAAATTAGCTTCATAGGGTTTAGAGTTAGAAAACACCTTACAGGTTTTTCTAGTCCTAGAACAGGAAAGACACCAAAATAAGTAACTAAAGGATTAAATTTAAATGTTGCCTCTACTATTTATAAGTCTTGTGGCTTTGGGCAAAGGACTTAGCCTCTCTGAGCCCCTGTTTATGTATAAAAATGAGGCATTTGGACTAGATAATTTATAAACTCCCTTCTAGCTCTGAAATCTGTCTCATGAATGATGTAACTTTACAAACAGGGAAATTTATTGTCAGAGCTAAGATTTGAATCTAAGACTTTTGACTCTAGGTTTAGCATTTCTTACTCTGCACTGAATATTTCTAAATGAACTCACATGATAGGTCAGTTTCATCTCCGCTTGACTGTTGTGGAACTGTGTAAAAGTCATTTGAATTCCAAAATAGAAATAAATGAAGTCCATCTTAGTGTGAGATTTGTGACCATTATGCTTAGTACAAGGAAAAAACAAGAATGTAGTAGACTCAGCCTCTTGATTCTCAGTGGGTGTAATGATAATAAGAGCTGACCTTTAAAGGTGACTTGAGTATTTTTCTTAAAACTAATGGGTTCTGGACTTAGGGAGTCAGGTTCAACCCTTCTTGCTAGCTGTAATTTTATAGACAAGCTGCTCCACCTCTCTGACCCTCCCTCCATTTTCTAAATTATAAGTATATGGGCAGGGTGGCTAGGTGGCACAGTGAATAGAGCACTGGCCCTGGAGTCAGGAGGACCTGAGTTCAAATCCGGTCTCAAACACAACACACACATACACACACACACACACACACACACACACACACACAAAAACTAGCTGTGTGACCTTGGGCAAGTCATTTAGCCCCAATTGCCCTGCCTTCCCTCCTCCAAAAAAAAAAGCAAAAAAAAAATAAATATATGGGAGTACCATGAAACTGCCAGATGATTGTAAATTTCAAACTGCTCTATAAATGTGGAAAATTGACATTATAAATTAAAATAATCAACATGGCAACTCTGAAACAAATATATAAGACTATAGCATCTGTAACATTAAAAAATGTTTATATATCATTTTAAGGTTTTCAAAGTTCTTTGTGTCCATTATCTCATTTGACCTTCACAACAATCCTCTAAGTTAAGTGCAAAAGCTGTTTTTGTCTCCATTTTACATAGGAGGAATCGGGCTTCTAGATGCTCAATGATTTATCCAGGGTTTTACAACTAATAAACATTAGAGGTAGGATTTGAATCTGGGTGCAGCACTCTCTCTACTACCTCACCTAGCAGTTGCCAATGAATGTTGTCTAGGTTCCCAATTTGAATATTGCCTGTTTTCTACTCTCATGCTTTCTGGGCTAATCAAAGGTACATTCAGACAGAATGGTATAACAGGCTGGACAATTCACTGGGGATAATATTGTAACTTACATTTATGTTTGTATGTTATTTTCCTTAAAGCACCCCCAGACCCCCCCCTCCCCTTTTCAGATGTTAATCAAAACTCTGGAAATATGAAATGATTCGCCCAAGTATACATAGTCAGTGGCAGACTTGATCGTTAGTTCCTTTTACATGAAGTAGGTGATCTTCTCCCTGCCAAGGCAAACCCCTGTATATGCACAAGTGGTCCCGTTCTATCCTGTCTTCTGCTGGCTGCTTCCCTACTGCTTACAAACATGCGTATGTCTCCCTCATTCTCAAAAAAGACTCACTTGATCTACCCATCCCTGCTGGCTACCATCCCATATCCCTCCTCCTTTTTGTGGTGAAACTCCTTAAAAAAGGCTATCTACAATAGGTGCCTCCACTTTCTTTTTCTTTCACTCTCTTTTTAACTCTACAGTCTGGCTTCTGACATCTTCCTTAAACCAAAACTGCTCTTACTAATCACCTCTTAATTGCCAAATCCAGTGGTTTTTTTCTCAGTCCTCATCCCTCTTGACCTTTCTGGAGTCTTTAACACTTTATCTCCACCTCTTCTCCTGGATACTCTTAATTTCTAGGTTTTTGCAATACTGTTTTCCAGTTTCTCTTCCTTTCCTGATCTCTTCTTTTCAGTCTTCTTTGCTATATCCTCATCCCATTCAGTCCTGGTAACTGTTCTGTCCTGAGCGCTCTCTCGCTCTCTCTCTCTCTCTCTCTCTCTCTCTCTCTCTCTCTCTCTCTCTCTCTCTCTCTCTCTCTTTCTCTCTCTCTCTTTCTCTCTCTCTTTCTCTCTCTCTCTTTCTCTCTCTCTGTCTCTCTCTCTCTGTCTCTCTCTGTCTCTCTCTGTCTCTGTCTCTGTCTCTCTCTGTCTCTCTCTCTCTCTCTCTCTCTCTCTCTCTCTCTCTCTCTCTCTCTCTCTCTCTCTCTGTCTCTCTCTCTCTCCTGTTTTATTTGGTAGCCTCATGAACTTATGGTTTCTGTTATCATCTGTGTAGAGATGACTCTCAGATCTACTTGTCCAAGCCCAGACTTTCTTCCAACCTCCAGGCTCTTATCTTTAACTATCTATTAGACATCACAAACTGTATGTCCTATATGTACATCTTAAACTAACATGTCTAAAACCAAACTCGTTATCTTATTCCCCAAACTCCACTGTCTTCCAAACTTTTTCTTATTATGGTTTAGGCTACTACCATCCTTCCGGTTACCCAGACTTGAAATCTAGGTGTCATCCTTACCTCCTTTCTCTCCTCCCCTTCATTCAGCCCCCTGTTCTCCCCTCTGACACTGCCTCATGCTAGGATTATTGCCTAACTGGCTAGTAATCTCTCTGCCTCTTCCCATTCCGTTCCATCATCCACTCAGCTGTCAGATTGATCTTCCAAAAGTGCAAGGCTGACCATATTGCCGCCATTTAAGAAATTCCAGTGACTCTTTTTCACTTGCAGGATCAAATATAAAACCCTGTGTTTGACTTTTAAAGCCTTTTATAAAATGGCCCCTTCTTACTTTTCCATCTTTTTACACCTTACTCTTTGCCACATACTCTACTAACTTCCTATTGTTCCTACCAGAAGACATTCCAGCTCTGAATTTCAAGCATTGTTGTTGTCTGTCCCACATCCTTGCATTGTTCTCCCTCCTCATTTCCACCTCCTCACTTCCTTGGTTTCCTTAAAGTCTCATTTTTTTTAATAAGAAACTTTTTTTTCTTTTCTCATTTATCTTAATCTTCCCTCTGAGACTGTCCCAATTTATCCTACTTGTATCTTATTTATATTTGTAGCCCATGGTCTGTCCAGTCAGACTGTGAGCTCCTGAAGAGCCGGGACTTTTTCCCCCTTTTCTTTGTATCCTCAGTTCTTAGCATAGTTCCTGACTCATAGTAGGTCCTTAATAAATGCTAGCTGACTGACTCCTAATTTGAGCATTAATTCTACTCTGTGGTAACATTACTCATCATCAAGGGTGGCTGGTTTTAGGTAGGATCCCTTTCATTAGAAATTACAATACCAGAGGTAAAAGAACAGTTTAAGAAAGCAATGAATGGCAGTGAAGTCAGAAAATACACAAAGAGAGGTTATCCCTTATTCAGATTATGCATTTAAATCTTTCAAATGATTTGGTTTTTTTTTTTTTTAAACCTCGGGGACACATTGGATCATTACTTTTTTTCCTTTCTGGGGAATGGAAAAAGCTTTTATGTTGCATTACTTACTATCAGTTGAGTGCCTGAATGATCATTTATCACTTTGTAGGCAGTGGCAGAAAACTGGATGGTGAGTTAAAAATGTAATTATCCATAGCTTCTTAAAAGATAGATGACTACATCTATGTGTAGGATAATATATACATCTTTCCACAAGTGCTTCTATCTAAAATGCATGGATTAGATTGTGTACAGACTATAATATCTATAACTTTTTGCATTGACTATTTCAGAACTATGAATTGTTTCTTTTGTGCTGGCTGTCTCACTTTTAGATAATACCATTTTTCTAGAATTATTTATACATCACTTTTATTAATGGCATGAAGCCAGTGAGCATGCAACTTCATAACATACTTTATGAGTTTGTTTTTAACCTCAGAATTAACTTTTTATCTACTGTTTAGAGAATTATTAATAATAGAAGAAATAAAATGTTTGTGTAGTGCTGTGTATTTAATTACTCCAAACTAATTATCATAGTATCTAATAAACTGTGGTGACTATGGCCCCCCTTGTTATAGGCTGGGGAGGAATAGCCCAAATATTTGAGTAGTCTGTGATTATACTGTTAACTACAGGGATACCTTGCCTAGCCTCATTAATTGATTGCATGAAAATAAACATAGCCAAAATGTTATGGGATGAAGAGTAGAGGTGGTGAAATTCTTTAGGGACAATATTTATGCACATATAGTAAGGAGAATGGTAATCATAAGCATCTGATGATCCTGGCTGTTAATCCTGATGAAGCTTGAGTGCTAACTCAGATTGTTACTCACAATTTAACCAATTGATATTACATTGGGATTTTGAAACTGTTGAAGATGGAGTTTACTTTATAATGAATCAGTAGCATTATTGGAGAAGGATTTTAGTCAAGGCTATGTTACGCACGGTATGCCTGTAACATGGGGTGCCTGGAACATATCCAGTGTAATTCTTATTACCTTGCTTACTAGGATCAACTTTTAAAGGAATAGGGGTAAAGTAAAGAGGCTTTTAAAAAACAGATTTGCAATTTTTTTTAAAAAATCATGTTTAGATTAATTTTTAGTGTCTTCCTATATAATAGTTTAAGAAATGTTTTCTTTTTGAAAACAGAACCCTAATAATTGCATAGGTAATTTCTATGGGTAAATAAGGATTTCTTTTGTCTTTGCTTTTGAATCGGCAGCAAAAGATGATGGAAGCATTGCTGTTGCTCTTGGTTACACGGCACATTTGGTCTCCATGATTTCCTTCTTCCTTCAAGTGCCCCTCAGATATCCCATAATTCACAAGGGATCCAGATCAACAATCAAAGACAATATCAATGACAAATTAACTGAAAAGGAGAGAGAGTAAGTGGCTCTTTTTGTATTCATTTTGTTGCACACCAATATGATGCGATAAAAATCATTGATCCAATTATTGGCTATATATACATGCTGGCTCTTTGTGAATGTTACAAATAGCCTTCTAGGATTTATAAGGTGCTTTCCTTATAACTTTTCCTCATAAGTAGAAAGGAAATGACATGCCCACAGTCATAGAGTTAGTGTTGGATTTGAACCCAGATCTCTTTTGGTTCCTAACTGAGTACTTCTTCCATTATAACAAGGGATGACTCTCCTAGTGTCATAGGGGCAAGGCCAGAATTTGAGTTTGGTTTTTTTCATACTCCAAGTTATTTTTGGTGTTCATATAGTAGTTGGGAAATAAGAATTGAGTGACTTATTGGACATACTGTTCTAAAAGAATTTTCTTAGGAATCCTCCTTTTCAGTATCGTCTGAATCTTCTGGCTATTGGTATGCATAGTATTGGTTTCCTGAGTCCAAGATATCTTAGCTCTCCAGTTTTTATAAAACCTATTTTGCATCCCCCCCTCTGGCCTTTGTGAAATGCCAGTCTGGAACACTGTCCTTCCTGAAGGATGCCTTCAGCACTCTCACACTGTCAAGGGAAACTCAGGAATCTTTTAGATATTTTACTTTGAGCCTTATGGCCCAACCACTTGAAGGAATGTTACCAGAGCCCAACTGCTAGAGACTCTTCCTCTTCCCTTGCCCCTACCAGCTGTTTTTACCAAAATCTAAACAATGAGTTTTCAAAGCATTTTGGGGAGGGTGAGGGCAGGAATAATTTGTTAGGTTTTGTTAATGGTTTTTAAATTGATGGCAGTTTTCTGTTTTGTGCCACTTAAATAGCCAATAATTAAATATGTTTTGTGTAAATCAATGAAAAAAAACACTAGAGTAGGAGCAATTTATTTATATTGGTTACATAGTACTTTTTGTGGTCATCATTTGAGCATTACAGCACCCCATTTGATGGGTTGTATAAGAATCATCCCCATTTTGTAGAGAATGTTATATTCATATAGCATTTTGTGTACCTTCCCCCAATTCTGTGAAATAAATATTGAAAATAGTATTAGCTGCATTTTACAGGTAGAGAAGCTGGATTTCAGATACAGTTGTTGCCTAAAGAACTGGAGCAGGGATTCTTAAACTGGGGTCCAAGAACTTAAAAAATTTTTTCAGTAATTCTGTTTCAGGCTAATAAGTTTTCTGTGTGGTCTTATGTATTTTTGTGCATTTAAAAGCATTATTTTGAGAAAGGGGTTCAGAGATCTCTCCAGGCTGCCAAATAGGTGGATGACATAAAAAAGGTTAAGAAACCTTGAATGCTACACTGCTGTAGGCACTGCTTGGTAGGGTAGGGGACAGGAGGATTACTAAAATTAATTAGGCTTTGACTGTCATCAAAGCATTTAACACTTGATAGACAAAAATAAAATTTACCATATATGTGAATAATAAATTTAGTAGTACAAATATAATAAACAGCAGAGGGAGACGTGTAAGAAAAGTACTAAGAGAAAGTTCACGAATGGGAGGTGTCTTTTCTGATTTGGAAGATCAAAGAAGAGTTCATAAAGGGAATGCTCTTTGAGCCAGGCCTTGAAGGATGTCAGAAATGTTGAAGGGAAGATACTATGAAATGATATGAACAAAGCCACAGAATTGACGACGTACAGAATATGTTCAGTGGATTGCAGGTCATACAGCTTGCTTGCTATTTATGATCTGCGAAGGACAATAGTGTAAGGTAAGACTGGAAGCATGCCTTGCAGTTAAACGTGTTCCTTTAGGTCTTCTGACCCACAGTGCCTGGAGGGAGTGTAAGTCAGTCAAAAGGGAGATAGATTTGGAGTTCAAAGCTCAGTGCTGCAATTTACTGACCTTGGCAGTAACAGAAGTGGTGAATGATATTTCATATACAGGGCTCTGAGGTTTGCAAAATGCTTTAAGTCTGTGAGTTGTATTCTACAAATATTATTCTTGTCTAAGTGAGGGAACTGAATCTCAGAGAGGTTTAGTAATTTACCCATGATTGCATAGTTAGTGTTAGAAGTGATAACTGAACCCATGACTTCTTTATATCTGGTCTCTGTTGTACCAGGCTGCCACTTTACCTTAGTGGGACTCAGTTTCTTCACGTGGAAAATGAGGGAATTGGACTGGATGGCTTTTGAGGTTTTCCCAGGTCTAAATTTATGATCCTATGATCCTATTTTCTCAATCCTCCTCTGTGAATGAGGAATATATGTGCTGTCATATCTTTCATTAGCTATTGTAAAGAATAATGCTTGAGACTCTTTGGAAGCAGAAGCATTGTAAATCACTTTTCCTTGTATTTGGAGTTAACAAAAATCAAGACTTAAAAAAAGACTGTAGCATTATACATTAGTAATAATGTACCTTCCTTCTAGTATATCTGCTTGGGGAGCTGAAAGAAGACTTCATAAAGGAAATGATCTTTGATCCAGGCCTCGAAGGGTGGCAGGATTTCACCTTAGACTCCAGACTGAGTTCTGCACATATTAACAATGCCCTTCTTTTAGAAATTCAGATGTGCTGATGTTCTTGTCACTTTTGCAGTGATGCTGTCACCTCTAGGAAACAGTCCCAGCAGACACATTGCTGATACTTTAAAAAGACCAGAGCTTTAGCTTTTAGGAAGTGTAGGGCATGTTTCCCAGTCTTGGTTTTTAAATCATACAATCCAACCAGGACTCTTGAAGTCCAGCTGGTTATAAAGTAAGCAGGCAGCTCCAGTGCACTCCTGCTGGGTTTTTGCCTCCTTGAGCTTACAAAAATGATGCCATTACCACAGCCTTTCAGAGAAGAGCCTGAGGAAAGCTGATATTCAGTTGTTTGAAAGCTTTGTTGAGCCTAAAGCTAAAATTATCCTCTGTGCTATTAGGATCAGGCTTATCATTTGTGTGATAGCACAAAACTCTAAAAAAACTTAGGCTAGAGAGAGAGGATCTAACTGATCATCTTTTTAGTGTTCAAAAATACAGAAGAAAAGACTGGTGTTTTTCATAAACCGTTACCTTTCCAGTGATAATATAACAAAATGAATGTGGGACCTTTGTAAACCCAGTGCTCTAGTAGGTAAATTGATATAACTAAGATAGACTTCCAGCATCTTGTGGTGTGTTGAGAGCAGCTGCTGTTCTCAGCCTTTCAGGCACTTCATCTGCAAGATATATGGGGGGAGTGGGTGTAAATAAATTGCAGTAAACTCTTAAAAGAAGAAATGAGGTTAAAGGGCAGTTTTGTCACATAATCTTTTCTGGATTCAGTATGATTTCTTTAACACACTTGGCAGGATCTTCCTGACCTGACATACCATCAGAACAGAGATTAAGTGTTTTTTTTTTGTTTGTTTGTTTGTTTTACCAGGTTCTCATGGTATTTCCCAAGTAGAAACTTCACTCAAAAGGGGAATGTAATTTGTTACATTTTTTAATCTCCTTCTAAGGCCCATGTCCTGGAATAGCTAATTCTCTTATCCTAAGAATCATCTTTTTCCTACCCAGTTGTTTTTATAAATAGGGTGGTTTATTTAGACACAGACCCTTTTACTACCATATGCTTTTACCAAAAGGCTACTATTAATTTTAGTTTAATAAACATATATTTAACACTGGCTGAGTGCAAAACTGGTTAGTTCTGGGGGTACAAAAATATTACAAAATGATTTCTGTGTTTAGGGGCAAATAATTTCTGGCTTGGAAAAATCATGACTGGCTTCCTTTAAGAGGTAGCATCTGAACTGGACCTTGAAAAAAAGGATTTCAGCAGGAACCAGAGGAGGACAGTCAGTATGCAGGCATTTATTAAATGCTATATATAAGGAACTGGGGAGGCAAAAACAAAGAATGCAGCAATCCCTGTTCTCAAGCAACTTACATTCTAATGCAGGAGACAGTTAATGCTTATGAATATATACTGAATAAGTTTAAAGAGCATAAATAAAAAGTAGTTAAATAAAAGGGGGAAATCAGAAGAAAATGTCTTATTTAGAAAGGTGAGATTCTGTGAGACTGAGTTTGGGAGGGAGTTCATTTCAGATGTGAGGGATGGCCAGGACACAGACACAGAGATAAGAGATAGAGTGCTATGTGAGAAAAAGGGAGAAGGCTAATGTGAATTTGGGAAGTGAACAGCTGTAAAGAAAAAAAAAACTGACATCTGAAAATTAGGTTTGGATTTCTGGATCCTGCCTTCAATATAGGTTTGACAGATTCCTGACCAGAAATGGAGTCTATTTACCATAAGCTGGTAAGAATGGGTTTGCCAGGTGTCTTGCATATCTAATTATAAGGGCTTCAAACTAAAAAGCATAGAAGGGAAAAGACTGCCTTTGTATATCCCCAAAGTGAAATATTGTAAGGAGAAGCCCAGAATTCACACAAGCCAACAAAGGAGCCACTTAAGAGTTTTCCACATGCATTAAGTGTCTATACATAAACGCATAATGGCTGGGCAGCAAGCCAGAAGAACTAGAGACCTTAATGCAGGGAGGCACATTTTACCTGTTTGGTGTCTTAGACCCATGTCTGGACTGTGGCTTTGGATGGGAATACCTCCTGTAGGAGAGACAGCATCAGTAAGGGCAGGTGACAGAGGAGGATGGGGATGGAGTTCTTACTGAGGAAACAGAGAGGGAAAACATGACAGAAAGGTCAGAGAAGAGAGAAGCAGAAATGATCTTATCATTGGCATACACTGCAAAGAAGCTGGACAAGAAGAAGAAAAGGATGAGGAATTTGAGAAATAGTACAAATCCAACAAAGATGCAGGGTACATCAGGATAGGAGACTTCACTTATCCAGTCATCTACCAGAGCCTTCTCTCTACTGAAAGCAGAGCATCTCATAACTTGTTAGAATATAATTTGTTATTACTATCCTTTGTTTTCATATGGCCTAGACTTCTCCATATATCTCTTTTTCTCCTCTTCCTCCCAGAGAGGCATCCAGTATAACAAGGAAACTATATAAAAAGATATAGTCGTGTACAAGCTCTGGCAGATCTTGTTGAACTGGGAAGAATTCTAGGACGTTATTGGCGAATTGACTTTGTGTCTATTGTAAGAACCAGTTTAGCCAGACCCAGAGAGGGTCATCACCAGAGGGTGGGACTTGGGGCAGTGATTTTTTCATTTTCGGCAACTCCCAAAAATCATCTACTAATAGCAGTTGTGTCATTTATGAGACTTTTGTGTTATTCCTGAATTCCTGAACCCCCCCAAATACAGAAGTATTTGGATGAAGAGTCTCTCTGTTTTAGAAATGTCATGTGGTAGGCAGAATTTATCTGCAATATAAGAATTCATTAGAAACATAAGCTGATATTTCAGTAAGTAATCTGTCAGAGGTCTTAATTCTTGCTTTTTGCTTCTGCTGTCTGCTTTGTACAAATTTAAACACCTGTTGACACCAAATTATATGAAGAATTATGTTTCTTCTCATAAAATTTTCCCAGCTTCTGTGTGTTAATTCAAATGTTAAATATAATTCAGTAGGTCTCAAAATAAATGCTGTTTTTGCTAAATTAGCATCTGCTTGCTTTCATCACATCCAATTAAATCAGATGGCTTCTGTCCAGAAGTGGGAGATTTACACTTGGATTGATTTGCACCCAGCATTAAGTAGCGTGGTTTTAATTTGCAGCCTTTACGTAGTGGGTCCTATAAATTAGAACATTTCTTATGACCTTTCATCTCAGTTTTTATTATGGTTTCTTAGTTATCCCTGGCATTTAGTGGAAGGAGTAGATCCCAAACCATTTGGATAGTAGTGAAGTGAATAATTTGGGGAAGTGAGAAAGGGTAGTATGGACCAAGAAGAATACTTGGGTTTGCTGTTTTTCCTTACTTTTAAACATCTACTGTAATTAGGTTTAAAAATATAAGCAACCAAACTTAATTTTGAGGGGATAACAATGTTCCTGAAATAAACAAGATGGTTACTGCAGTATTTTTTTGCTTAGTTATAAGGAATTGACCTAATTTAAGAAATCTGTACTCACCTGAAAGTTGTCCAAAAGGATTTATAGACTAAAATTAATAAATAGAATTTTAGCATTTAATCAGTAACTTATTTTTAGTGGAAGAATTGTTGAAGGATTTGGTGATGTTTATCCAGGAGAAGACTTAAGGGAGTAACATGATCATTTTCTTCAAGTTTTTGAAGTTATCACAAGGAAGATTAATTTATTCTACTTTGTCTTAGTGAAACCTAGAACTTTATTGAATAGGGGGGATTCAGATTTTAGGTCAGTATGAAGAAAAACTTTCTAACAATTAAGACTGTACAAAAATGGCACGGCCTGCTTAATCAGATGATGGATTGTCCATCACTGGAGGTCATACGGCCATAGATTAAAGGTAGAAGGGAAATTAGAGGCCAGTGTATCTAGCGCTCTCATTTTATGACTGAAGAAAACTGATGCTGAGAGAGGTTCTGTGACTTGACTTGCCCAGGGTCTCAGTCTAATTAGTGCTTGAGGCGGGACTTGAATCTCTAAGCCCTAAAGACCACTTATCTGGTTTGCTATAAAAAAAACAAACATTCTTCGTGGGGAAATCAAAATATAGCACTCCTTTGGTTCCTTCTAATTCTGTGATTTTATGAGATTGAGGCGCAGAGAAATAGAGTAATTTGCCTAAGATTGCACAGCTACTTGGTAGCTGAGTTAGGACTGGAACTCTGATAAAGAGCTCCTGATTCCTTGGCAAGAGCTCCTCTAACTGTACATTTTCCTTTAGTTCTTTTCATTTATTAGTAAATTAGTTTACCATATTGGATGGGAGTGAAAATGTAGAAAGAGTAGATTTCAAACTTTTGGAGGATCATGGTATTTTAGAGCTGAAAGCAGTTTTTAGGCTCAGGAGAAGCTACAACTGGATTAGAGCTTTGGTTAAAGGTGTGCCTGCTGAGGGCACAACAGCATCACATGCCCAGTTTCTGCAGCACCCAGGCCTTCACCATGCACTTTGTTTGCCACCATAGTAGTACAGCTGAAGCAAAAAGAATCTTTGTCAGAAATTTTTCACTAATGAGGGAATTATTATTATTATTATTATTATTATTTACATTCTAGCTAGCTCACTTATGTCATTCAGCAAACATTAAGTACTCTGTGTGTGTGTAGCACACTGCTCAGTCTTGGAGTAGATACAGTGTTTAGATAAGACATTGTTTTAACCCATATAGATTAGTAGAGGGTTTATGATGCTGACCCCAAAGTGTTATTAGAACTCCTATATGAGTGCAGTTATTTGTGTTAATAGTTGAGGATTAAGTTGTTTAAATTGCATGCTTTATTTTTTTTAACTTTTGGTCTTTGTTCTAATTAAGTAGTCATTGATCTGATTGTATACAGATAGCCAATTCAGGGATGACAGTCAATCAACTAGAATTTATTAAGCCCCTCCCTGATGATAGGCATTGTCCTGATCTCTGAGGGTACCAAGACAGGCAAAAAACAGTCTCTCATCTCAAGGAGCTCATAGTCTAATGGGGGAGATGGCATATAAAGAAATGTACACAGGGGTGGCTAGGTTGCACAGTGAAGAGAGCACAAGCCCTGGAGTCAGGAGGACCTGAGTTCAGATTTGGCCTCAGACACTTAACACAAAACTAGCCACGTGACCTTGGGGAAGTCACTTAATCCCAGTTGCCCTGCATTGCCCCCTCCAAAAAACAACAAAAAAAATTGTATTCAAACAAGATGTGCACACGACAAATTGGGGTGGTCTGAGAGTGAAGGTGGGACTTTAGCTGGGACTTGAAGGGGGGAACCAAGGGAGCCAGGAAGCAGACATGAAAGAGTGAAGACAGCCTATTAATTCCAATAATTACAGGTCTTTTTTTGTCTGTTAAAATATTATCAGTTTCACTTTTTTTTTCCTGATCATTATTCAATGTTTGTCATGTCCAATGTCTATAGATTCTTTTCTCCAAGAAAGCCTTCATGATATAAAGTGTGACTTCTGTGTGGTCTGTAACATGCTTTTGACTTCTTTCATTTCTTCTTCCTGGCATGCTGTTCACCATTTTCACCTATTCCATGCTTTCCGTTGAAGTCATTAAATATCAAAGTGTATGCTGACTTGATTTGAAGATTCTTATTGAGTTTGTCATTTTATTTTCTGACTTCATCTTCCTCTGCAGCCAATTTTCATATATAAGTTACAGTCATTTTCACCACAAATTTTTTGCAAAGGTTTATCATGAGTACTGCAATATGAAATGGCCAGATATTTCTGGGTAGAAAATAGTTTATTTTTGCCTTTTGGAATACACTAAAGAAAGCCATCTTAATAATCAAGAATTTGTTAAGCACCTACTGTGTGCCAGGCATAGGAAATGTGTGGCACCATTATAAAAATTCACCATGTATTGGGGTAGAAAGAGACCTCTCCAAAAATATAGAAAAAACAGGAATACTAAATTTATCATCTCATCACAGTGGAACAAAAATTAGCTTTAAAAGGGCATTTAAAGAAAGAATTAAAAAGTAATTGAAGACAGACATAATTTTAAAGAACTGGGGGGGGTCAGAGAACAAATTACATGTATAATAGAAAATTTCATCAAAGACAATGAGACATCATGCCAAAATGTGTAATATATAGCTAAAGCAGTTCTTGGGTAGAGTGAGAATTATATTGGTAAATGCTTTCCTAAACAAAAGAAACAATGAATAAATCAATGACTTGGACACATAGCTAAAACTTGAACAGCAATAAATAAAAAATTCTCAAGGCAGCAATAAAGTATTAATTCTGAAATTTAAAAGCAAAAAGACCATTGAATTGATAAATAAAATGTGCTGTTTAAAAAAAGCTAATAAAACAGTTATTATGATTTTTAAAAGAAAACATCATCTATTTGTAACAAAAATGAAAAAGAATTCAGGATAACTGAGAAAAGATAGGAAAGTATAGAAACTATTTTGACTACCTATGTACTGTCCAAACTAATAACTTAGGGGAAATAGATGAGTAATTATCAACCTTTAAAATATCCAGAATAACGGAAGAAGAAATAATTTAACTGAATATCAGAAAAAGAAATTAAACAAGTCATAAATGAACAACCAGAGATTTAAAACTACAATACCAGATGAATTCAGAAGTGAATTATATCAAACGTTCAAAGTAATTCCAATATAATAAAAACTGTTTGAAATTATAAGAAAAGAAAATACCCTTCCGCTCCCTTTATGATACAGATAAAGTCCAAAGCCCTAAAGCAAGGAGAAATAGAACAGAGAAAGAAAACCACAGACCAATATTCCTCAGTAACATTGATGGAAATCATTTAAATAAAATATTATAAAGTAAAATATGGCACATAGGTAGTATTTTTGTTTTTGATATTTTGGATTTCTTTTGCAGATTATATATACATTATACACTTATGACAGTGTTGTTTATACCAGGAAAGCAAAGCTGGTTGAACATAATAGAGTATATAAATATAATTAGTCATATTTATAATATACATAATGAAACATATGATAATCTCAACAGATGTTAAAGGGCTTTTGACGAAATCTAGCACTTATCTCTTTTAAAGAACATTGCTTAAGAATAAATTGACTTATTTAATATAGTAAATAATATTATCTAAATCCAAAATCAAACTTTATGTATGATGGGGGAAAAAAGGAATTAGAGACCTTTCTATTAAGATCAGGGATACAATAAGGATGCCCATTTTCACCATTTCTAATTAACAGTGCTAGAAAGCTAGCTGTAATAATAAGACAGGAGAGAGAAATCAAAGGCATAAGTATATGCAAAGAGAAAACAATTTCTTCTTTTTTTTAAAATAATAATTATTTTATTTAATTTCTTGTTTATATCATTCATTTCCATGAGACTTTGAGTTACAAATTTTCTCCCTGTCGTTCCTCTACCCCCAACCCCAAAACAGTGATCCCACTGTAAAGCCCCTCCCCCAATCTGCTCTCTCCTGTGTCCTCCTCAAATGCCCTTCTAACTTTCTGGTAGGGCAGGGAGGGTTTCCCTACCCCAGTCCCTGAATTTCTTAATTCCCAGTTGCATGTAGTTAATAATAATAATAATTATATATATATGTATATAAATTTTTTTTTAAACTTTTGATTGTAGAGCTTTAAATTCTAGATTCTTTTGGTTCCTCCCTTGTCATCTACCCCCACTGGAAAGACAAGCAATTCACTACAGACTGTATATGTGTAATTATGAAGGACATCTCCACAGTGTACATATTATGAGAGGCTGATTATAAGTCCCTCCTTCCTATTCCCCTCTCCCCCCCCCCCCCCCGTTCTATTCTCTATCCTTTCTCTGTCCCTTTACTGAAGCGTGTGCTTCCAGCAACCCTCCCCCGGACCCTGCCCTCCCCTCTGTCATCCCACCTCTCATTCCCACCCCCCCTACTCTCCTGTGTGGCAGGATACCCAGTTTAGAGTTTGTCATTCCTTCCCTAAGCCAAATTCAATGAGAGTAAATGAAAGTAAAGTTGTAACAGTTATCCCTTGCCTCTTCTATATGGGATAATTAACCCCATTTTGTCTCTCCCTGTCTCCTCTGATTCTAGTCCTCTTCCCACCTCAGAATTTTACCTTTTAAAGTATCATCCCTTTGTATTCAATTGATCCTGTACCCACTATGTACACATATACACACATGCTCAGATATGTATTCATATGCATATATATCCTTCTATATAGACATATGTGTAGGTATACATACATACATACATACATACATACGTATTCCTTTCACCTATCCTCATACTAAGAAAAGTTTTATAAGTTATTATCATTTTTCTATATTGGCATATCAATAGTTCAACTTTGGTAAGTTCCTTATATTTTCTTTCCCATGTTTACTTTCTCATGTTTCTTGTGTTTGAATATCAGATTTTCTGTTCAGTTCTGGTTTTTTCAGCAACAATGCTTTAAAGTCCTCCACCTCATTGAATGACCATATTTTCCCCTGGAACATTATACTCAATTTTGCTGGGTACATGATTCTTGGTTTTAATCCCAGCTGCCTTGATCTTCAAAACATCATATTCCAGGCCCTTCGATCTCTCAGTGTAGAAGCTGCCAGATCCTGGGTTACCCTAATAGTTTTTCCACAGTATTCAAATTGTTTTCTCTTGGCAGCCTGTAATATTTTCTCCTTTAACTGGAGATTCTGAAACCTGGCAATAACATTTCTAGGAGTTTTCTTTTGGGGATCTTTTTGAAGAGGTGATTGGTGAATTCTTTCAAGTTCTATTTTCACTCTGGTTCTGAAATATCAGGGCAATTTTCCTTGAGAATTTCTCGAAGGATGCTTTCTAAGTTATTTTTTTGATCATGACTTTCAGGTAGTCTGATAATTTTTAGATTGTCTCTCCTGGATCTATTTTCCAG
>JAQQSW010001419.1:0-18427 GCA_028646575.1 Pseudocheirus occidentalis
GAAAGAATTCACCAATCACCTCTTGAAAAAGATCCCCAAAAGAAAACTCCTAGGAACATTATAGTCAAGTTCCAGAGTTCCCAGATCAAGGAGCAAATATTACAAGCTGCCAAGAAGAAACAATTTGAATACTGTGGAAACAAAATCAGGATAACCCAGGATCTGGCAGCTTCTACATTGAGGGATCAAAGGGCCTGGAATATGATATTCCAGAGATCAAGGGAGCTAGGATTAAAATCAAGAATCACCCACCCAGCAAAACTAAGTATAAAGTTCTGGGGGAAAATATGGTCATTCAATGAGGTAGAGGACTTTCAAGCATTCTTGAGGAAAAAACCAGAACTGAATAGAAAATTTGATATTCAAACACATTCAAACACAAGAGGCATGAGAAGGT
Organism: Pseudocheirus occidentalis; assembly: GCA_028646575.1. NCBI lineage: Eukaryota > Metazoa > Chordata > Mammalia > Diprotodontia > Pseudocheiridae > Pseudocheirus > Pseudocheirus occidentalis. The sequence goes on from JAQQSW010001419.1 coordinate 398, forward strand.
AAACATGGAAAAGTAATCAGAAAGAACTTATCAAAGTTGAACTATTTACATATCAACATGGAAAAATGAGAATAGTAACTTATGAAACTTTTCTCAGTATGAGGATAGGTGAAGGGAATAGAAATGTATGTGTGTATACATACACATATGTATATGTAGAAGGGTATATATACATATGAATACATATGGAAGTGTGTGTATGTGTGTGTGTACATAGACAGAAGGCAGAGGATCAATCGAATAGTAAGGGATGATATTTTAAAAGTTGAAATTAAGAGGTGGGAAAGGAATAGAATGAGAGGAGACAGGGAGAGACAGAATGGGGCTAATCATCTCATATAGAAGATGCAAGGGATAACTGTTACAATGGAGGGGAAGAACAGGAAGGCAAAAGGGAATGGGTTAACCTTACTCTCATTGAATTTTGCTTAGGGAGGGAATGACATACACTCTAAAATGGGAATCTTGCCCTGCAGGAGAGTAGGGGGGAAGGAGATGAGAGGGACATGATGGAGGGGAGGGCAGGTTGGGGGGAGAGTTGTTAGAAGCACACACTTCTGTAAAGGAACAGGGACAAAGTAGAGAATAGAACAAGGGGAGGGCAGGATAGAAAGGAGGGAAATATTGTCAGTGTTATATGATATGGCCATTGTGGAGATGTCCTGCATAACTACACATGTACGGCCTGTATTGAATCACTTGTCTTTCCAGTGGGGGTGAGTGACAAGGGAGGAAGGGAAAGAATCTAGAATTTAAAATTGTATAATCATATATTAAAAATATATATTATTATTATTATTATTATTTACATGCAACTGGGAAATAAGATATACAGGCACTGGGATAGGGAGAATCATCTTGTTCTATGAGAAAGTCAGAGGGGTGATGGGGGAGAATATAGGAGAGAGCAGACTGGGGGAGGGGGTGTACAGTGGGATCGCTGTTTTGGAGGGGTGAGCAGGGGAAAGAAGGGGAGAAAATTTGTAACTCCAAATCTTGTGGAAATCAATGATGTAAACTAAAAATAAACAAAAGTTAATTTTAAAATAAATAAAAATAAACAAAAAAAGAACCAGAACGAAAGGGAAAAAACTGTGAGAAGGAAAAAATAAAATAGAAAATAGTATGCTTCAATCTGTATTCAGACTCCAAAGTTCTTTCTCTGGATGTGTATAGCATTTTCCATCATGAATCTTTTGACATTATTTTAGATCATTGCATTGCTGAGAAGAGCTAAGTCTATCAAAGTTAGTCACTGCATGATGTTGTTGTTATTGTGTACAATGTTCTCCTTGTTCTGCTCACTTCATTCAGCATCAGTTCATGTAAGTCTTTCCAGGCTTTTCTGAAATATACCTACTCATCATTTTGTATTGGACAATAGAATTTCTATCAGGAAGATTTATCTTCCTCAGTTCAAATCTGGCCTTAGACACTTACTAGCTGTGTGACCCTGGACAAGTTACTTATCTCTGTTTGCCTCAGTTTCCTCATCTGTAAAATGAACTGGAGAAGGAAATGACAAACCACTCCAGTATTTTTCTTTGCCAAGAAAGACCCAAATGGCATCTCAAAAAGTTGGACATAACTGAACAACAACTCACAAACAAAAGTGTGAGTCATCTTGACTTGGACAATTGTCATTTTTCCCCTAAACTGTTCTAAGTAATTCCAGATCCTTGCTATTCCCCAAACCAGGATCAAGAAGGGCAAGTAAATGCTTAATGGGGAAGGTTGCTCTGGATGGTTGGGTTAAAAAGTCTTCAAATAAAAAAAAAAGAAAAAGTTCAAATCATAGACTGTTCAATTCTGAAGGGACTTTAGATCTCAGAGCATTAAGGACTTCACTGCAGCCTTTGACAGTATTGATCACCTTCAAACACACACACACACACACACACACACACACACACACTCACACAGAGGATTCTCCTCCCACCTAACTGATTACTCTTTCTGCATCTTCTTTGATGAATCTCTATCTGGGTTATGCCCACTAGCCACAGGCACCTCACAAGCCTCTATCCTGAGCTCTCTTATCTATTAGATATACAATACTACAGTATAGTATAGAAGTTGCAAAAGAGGCAAATTTGTTTGGCAAAAGAAAAAAAATTCCTAAAAATTAAAATTATCCAAAAGTGGAGTAGGCTACTGTGGGCAATAGGTTCTTCCTCATCATACATCTTCAGCAAAAGTTGGCTTATCATTTACTTTGCATGGTATAGAGGAGGTTCTTTTCCAGGTTTGGTTGGAACTAAATTGCTACGGAGGTCCCTTCTATCTCTGAATTTCTGTAACCTTAAAGCTCATTCAACCAAATTCTGTCATTTAAGGAAACTGAATGGGGCACAGAGACAGAAAGGGATTTGCCTTACTAAGGTCCCTAGACAATTCAGGAGACCATACTTGAACCTAGGTCTTCTGACTCCAAAACCAGGGTGAGTTCACGAATCTGTCTAGTTGAGTAAGTGAGGAGTTGGTCTGGATGAGTTGCCTTCCAACTCTGAGATTCTGTGTCCTTCAGCCAAGCATATAACAGATAGGATTTTAGTGTTTTGGCATTACTCGGATCTAATGGGCAGGTTTTAGAGGAGAATAATCCATGAGTGGCCTAATGGCTCAGACCTATACCTCCCAGCTCATCCCTTATTAATTCATTGTACATTTTGTCCCGACCTGGCCAATAACTGGTCCCAATACTGAATTTAAACAAGTAACCTCTCTCATCATCGTTTTATTCTTTGTACTTGTGTCCTTGGTGCCTAGGATAGTGCCTGGAATATAGGACATGCTTAATAAATACTTATTGTTGACTTGATCATAATGGGAAGACTAATTAGTTTTACGAAATGCAGCATGGTTTCACAGAAAAAGTAGATATAGAGCCAGAGGGTTTGGTTTGAGTTCCATTCTGGTACTATCCAGCCTTGGGCAAGTCACTAAAACTCTCTAAGGCTCAGCTCCTTCTTCTGTGAAATGGGGATAAAAATCCTTTCCCTACTTATTAAGGGGGTTGTGGGAAAAGCACTTTGAAAAACAAACCACTAAAGAAATCTGGATTACTTATTATTATTATTATTATTATTATCATCATCATCATTATTATCATGATTATGATTATTATTCCACGTTGCCTGTGACTCTACAGGACCACAACAGGGTGGAAAGGTGGAAAAAATTGGGCACTCTACTAATTATTTTCACCTACACAACACCAAAATCAGCAGCTGCCTCCAACAGCCTCTTTTCTCTGCATCCAATGGTTTGATTAGAATGACTAATGGTTTTGTCATCAGATGAATAAAACAGAACCACTTCTTCTTCTTTGTGTTTCTTTCAGCCTGATTATACAGTGAGTTAAAAAGTCAACTTGTGGGATGCAGCAACATCAAGATCAGGGGAGCTAGACCTAACTCTCCTCTAGCTCCTGCTATTTCAAGGCTGCAGAAATGTCATGTTTCAGAGTTCCAAATAAAACAGGATTCCCTAGGCATGGTACAACAGAAAGAACATGGACTCAGAAGTTAGAGGACCTGGATTCAAATCACACTTTTGTTGTTGTTTACTACTTGGGTGATCTTGGGCAAGTTACTTAATTTCCTTGGCCCTCAGCTTCCTGGTTTATAAAATGAGGTGTTAGACGCCACAAGCTCTGATGATCCTTTCCAGCTCTAGAGCCATGAACCTATCATAGTGAGCCTGTCCCTCACTTCTCATGGGGGTGTTGTTTGTCGTGTGTCCCAAAGGGAGGCAGAACAGACATCTACAGCCTCTTCTCTCCTTATCTTTTTCCAAAAGAGACTTTAATTCTTGCCAGGAGGAAAAGAAGAAGGTTGGAGCCAGAAGTATGGTCACTCTGCTATCCTTGGAGAGAGGGGATATTGGGCTAGAATTGTATGTATCCTGTCTCTTAAATGTTGCTAGTCTAGGGGATTTGGTTTTTAGGCCCAATCTAATTTCTTAAAAAATTTTTTTCAAATATTTTCCTTTTTCCACTGTAAATGTAAAAACAACTTATAACATTTGTTTTTTTTTTAAATTTTGAGTTCCAAATTATCTTCCTCCTTCTCTCTCCTTCCCCCTCCCTGAGACAGCAAGCAATTTGATATAGGTTATACATGTGCAGTCATGCAAAACATATTTCCATATTAGTTATGTTGTGAAAGAAAACAAAGACCAAAAAAAAAACCCCAAGAAAAATAAAGTAAAAAAGTATGCTTCGATCTGCATTCAGACTCTATCAGTTTCTTCTCTAGAAGTGGATAGCATTTTTCATCATAAGTCTTTCAGAATTGTCTTGGATGTCAATCTAACTTCTGATCATTGTTTCATGAATTGGAAGGAGTAGGGACTCAAGCTTTAAAACCAAGACTTGATTCCCTTCCCATTAAATGCCAATTCCATAATGAATACACACATAGGAAGTACCAAAGAAACGCATTTATCCAAGTCCACAGTAAAACAGAAATCAGAGAAAGTATATGTATGAGAATATATGTGAGACAATACGGAATGAAGGAGTTCTCCCATTGGGAGCAAGGTAACTCAGCTCAACCAAGAAAGAGAATCCCAGATCTCATTCAAGGGGATGTTTCCCAAAGTCTTGTAGGCACACAGTATTAATCTCCAGCAGTGAGAAGAGGGTCCCATACCAATGGGCTTTGACACTTGGGTTACACTATGATTGACTCCTCTTCTTTAAGACTCTGGCATCTCCAAACAGAATCATGGCAACTCAGTGCTGGGATGGACCTGAGAGGCAATTTAGTTCAACCACTCACTGAACAAGAATCCCATCTATATATAATCCAGACCAAATCCAGCAAATGTTTACAAAGTGTCTACTAGCATCTCTAGCATCTGTCATTCCAGCCAGGCACTGAATGAAGCCTGGGTTTCTATTGTCTACCTATGTTTTGAATTTGCATATTCCCACTGGCTACTGCAGATACACACACACACACATACACACACATATACAGAACAAACTTATGACAGGAAGGGTGGCAGAACATATTTTCCCTTCTCTTTGGAAAATGATGAGACTTTATCACAAGTCTGCCAACATTCTCTCATGTTGGTCTAGAATTCTTTGGAAAGGAGACCTCCACAGCAGCTGTGGGATAAGAGAACATGGTCTGCAATGACCATGGTACCCTTGGCTCTGAATTTCTGAACCAACACACATTAATTGAGCATCCACTGGGTGTAGGGCTTTATGCTAAGTATTATGGCAGCTTTCCCTATGCCACAGGATATCCCTATTGGACATTTTTGTACTATTCAACCTAATACTAGAATCATATCCTAGGATTTAGTGATCAAGATCACCTCCTACAGCTGCCTCATTTTGCAGATCAGGAAGCTAAGGTCCAGAAAGGGTAGGTGATCTCTCCAAGGAACTGGGAAACAGAGATGAGAACCAAACTCAGCTCCCCTAACTCTAAATCCATTACTCTCTCCCAGACATCCCAGGAGGCTCAGGGGCCAGAAGCCCTTTCCCTAGATGCCCACAACACACACACTTTATTGGTGTGAGAAGGTAACATGTCATGGGGTGGCTGATGCTGACAGCCCTCAGAGGCCTATGCTTGCTTGCTTGTGCTGAAATATAAAACACCGGTTACTGAATGCCAAAAAGGTAATTTAAATGTTAAAACATTTGTGATGGTGGCAATTGCATGCATTCTTTCTATCTAATTGTGGCAGGATTAATCTGTCCTTAATAGAATACAACTAATAATTTATATTATTATCTTTAATAATATAATTCTATTTAAAATTTCCATTTGCATTGTTCATCTCAGGGCGGTTGCCCTGAGCTCCAGAGCATTTAGACAGGGATTTGCTACAGCTGCTTATCATGTACACAAGTGGGGAATCGACCAGGCAATTTTTAGAAAAATAAAGATCAGTTTCTGATGAAAAGAAGCTAAAAAAATAAAATTATAGTATTAAAATGAGTAGACATTAATATGTCATATTTACAAAATGAAGGGGAAAAAAACCACACATCCTAATCTGCTCTGAAGTCTCTCCCACCCCCTAAACATATGTTTTAGGTCTTCCAGGGGGATCCCTTTTTTCTCTATAACTTGTTAGGGATGCCTGTTCTTTTAGTAAAAATATGAATGTTAAGCTTATAATGGAGTGGCTGTACAGTATAGGGAAGTAACCAGTGGCTTAGCAGTCAGTGTTAGTCCTGGTTCTGCCACTAATCTGACTGTGTGAACAGGAGCAAGGCAGTTCTTGGTACTTTGGCTCTGTTTCTCCATTTGTAAAATTAGAAATCCCTTCCTTCCAACCTTTTCCCACTTCTTTTTTATGTGTTTTCTTCCCCATTAGAAATGCCACAATCATGTCAGAAAGTAAGCTCCTTGAGGGCAGGGCTCATCTTTTTCATCCTTTTTATATTCCCAGTGCCTGACAGTAAACTCTTAATAAAAGTTTGTTGGTTGACAAGTTAGTTGCAAGGAACTTTAAGGATCCACGAAACTAACCCTGTCATTCTCAGGATGATAAAGAAGAATTACAAAGTCATTGACTGATCTGACTCAGGTTCCACAGGTAGTGAGCATGAAGCAGTGCTTGGATCTGTGTGTCTTGTGTGTTCATATCCAGGGCTACCTTATGCTGGAGTTGTACTCCATAGGGGGTCCCTGAAGTTCCTTCCTGCTCCCAAATTCTATTGTTCCATTCAGGGGGAAGACACATACCTAGTGGAATGATCTTGACTTCCTTCCATGAGCCCCCAATGGTCAGGGATAATGATCTGTCGTGGTCGGTTTGCTGAAGGCTTTTTATAAGAAGCAGGAGAGCTCTGGGCAGGGTTTCTCTGTATTTTGTAACTTCTTCTAGCTACTGAAGCTGTCAAAATTTCTCCAACAAAGCATCTGTAAATATTTATCTGCCATATTGAATGTTGCCTGTGCAGCCAGGATACCTTGTCACAGTTGACAAAAGGGATCCCTGAACATCTTGAGGTCATAGTGCCAATTTTTCCTGTACTAATAGAGGCCCCCACTTAGAGAAAGAAAGGGATATGAATACTTATCAAGGACCTATTATTCTTTCTGCTCTTTTTGAGACCAGAAAGGATAACTACTGTGTAGGAGACACAGGGAAAATGAATTTGGTAATGATCACTTGAAAAACTGATATACTAATTAATACCCAACCTTTCCAAAACTCAACCAAGAACCAGAAAGCAAGCAATAAATAAATAAACAAATAGCTTCTGCTGTTAAGAGTTACAATGCGATGTCCATGCATTCAAGTTTATGTATTTTGCTTACAGGAGAATGAATTAGTTCCTTATTCAGGGCCCATTCATTCTTATTTTGCACATAATTCTACTAAGGGTTGCCATGTGCTTTTCTAACTCAGAGGAGATCAGAAGAGGGATGTGGGGCACACACACACAAAGATTAAGTGCAAAAGTTGTATGTGAGTGTCTGTCAGCATGAGAGAAGACAAAAAACTAGAAAACTCAGACACAAAGTTAAAAAAGCAACAACACAGCAGTCTGGGGCCATTTAATGGCAAATAGTTTCATCCACCTCCATAGACCTTAAGTGGATTATTATTGCTTAGTACTAGAATATGGTGAAAATAATGAGCCTAAGCCACCAAGAAAAGATATGTCCAGTATCCCCAGTTGAAGAAAGCTGAAAGAATGCAACGCATTTTATAAGGATTTCCATCCCAAAGTATTAATAAACATTTTTAAGTATTTGGAAGTAAAAGGGGTGAATATTTGGCTAACCCCTCCACAACCCAAAATGATGTATTCAACCCAGCACTTGAAATAGGTGAGATAATAGAAATTTGACTGGTGGGTCATTGTAGCAGAGTGAAAAAAGAATGAACTGGGCTTTGGTAGAATTTAGTTTATACTATAATCATACTGTGGAACTTTAGGCTGGCTACTTTATTTCTCTGGGACTCAGTTTCTTCATTTGCAAAGGAGAGAACTGGATCAGAGAACCTCTAGGTCCTTTTCAGCATTCTGTGATTTTTGTGTTTTCAATAACCCTAGGTTTTCCTAATGACCACAACAATGTTATTTTTAGACCAAAAAAGAAAAAAAGGCTCTCCAACAAGAATTCCACTTTCCAAACCATGTGGAGGCCAGCTGGCTGCAGGCAGCTTTTGCTGAAAAAAACATGCTGATGTCTCTTGGCAAACCTGGATGAATCTTGCATTAGGTGGCCTCTCTGCCGTGACATTTGTCTCCCGGCATTCTTACCTTGAGTTTAAAAAAGTAACCAAAGGCTGAGATAGAGGTGGGAAATGGGATCTGGAGATGAACCAAAAATTTTGTCTGCTCTGAAGTATCCCTCCTCATTCATGTTAGAAGCTTTTGGGTCCCGCTTCTGATTGTAGAATTTACAGGGGTTTATGACCAATTAATTAGGGAAAATGGGAATTTTTCTGAACTTTTGGAGAGATTTTATAAAGGTTAGCAAGTATGCAGATCAGATGGGAACTTTCCAATGTATTATAGTATGGATGAAACTTAGAATCATGGAATAAAAAAAATTGGAGACCCATATAATCGCCGGTTTCTAGAATCATCTAATCATAGTATCATAGAATTAGAAGGGTCATCCAGTTCATTCTCCCAGTCAAAACAGAACCCTCAGTCCTCCTGAGATTAGAGTATCCCTGGCTCAAAACCATCCATCCTCTGCTTGAACATTTCCATTGATGGGGACCCTCAGTCAACATTTATAAAATGCCTCCTACATTCAAGGCTCTGTGCTAAGGGTCTTTGAATGAGTCTTAGAAATGGCCTTGTAACCCTTTCTCCTCAAACTGCTCCTCCCCCCACCCCCTAAAATGGGCACATTTATTTGCTTTCACCAACAGGTTCATATCTACACTGAGGTCACTTCTGATTCTGATTAAGAAGTATATGTAACGACTCATTGCTTCAGAAAAGCCTTGGCTATTCAGTGGTAGGCATCTTTCTGGCTACTGGTGCTACATGTTCCTGTTGTTCATCTCTGTTCTGACCTCTCGCTTCTTAGACTTTACTAGATGGTTGTTTGATCCCTCAGTTTCCTAGCCTAGGTTTCAGATTATTTTATCTCCTGGACTACGGACCCTACTTGTTTGCCTGCCCTAGACCTATGGTATTTCCCTGTTCCTGTCTTAGCTGACCTCACAATATTTGGTCTAGTATCTTTTCAGATGTGAAATTTGCTAGACTTCCATCTGCTATGCTGGATTACCAATCCTAACCCCTCCAGGCTATCCTTGTCTTGTTTCAATTCAAGTCCCAGTGTGACAAGAGAGAATGAATAATTGAATTTTTAAAAATTTGTTAAGGCTCACTACAGGCAAAGCACTGTGCTAAGTGAGCCAGATAGGAATACAAAAGTAAGATATGATCCCTGCTCTCAAGAAGCTCACATTCTAAGACAGACAGGAGGTTTCAGATGAAAGATAGATGAAAAGGTTCTATGGTCCTTAAGAGGGCAGCAGTAAAGCAAGCAGGGACCCATCATTTTCAGTGTCATTTCCATTGATAAATCCACGGCTCTTTCTCATGTTGAGCCCTGTGGCAATGCTAAGGATTTTGGCAGTTTTCTGGGCCTGACTGCTGAGGATGGAGGTGCTACAGCACCCAAAGAAGCAGCTTCCAGGGCACTTCTCGACAAGGGCTTCTCCACTGGATGATGGCTGGGTGGAGGAGGGTGAACAGATGGAAGTAGGGCCAGTGGTCTAACAGGTACAGCTATTCCCTGGGCTCCCAGAGTTACCTTCCTAACTGGTAGCAGCTAGCTGGTGGTTGGTGGCTGTGATGACTGAGGGCATGTGGGGAGAGGGACTTCTCCACCAAGGTTGCTCCGTAATGATGACTGGGGTATGGGGGGGCAATGGGGGTGAGGCTCAGTGTTATTGCTTCAGGCTGGTGTAGATTATTCAATCCTGACACTTCCAGCCTTTCTCTCACCCTTTTCTTAGACTTCTAAGGAAGGGAGGTGAAGCACAAAGTCTAAGAGTTACAGACAGTAAAAGATTCAAACAAATGAGGTAGCTGCCTAAGAACATTTTTAACACAAGCAGATACACTAAGTACCATTAATAATAATTACTTACATTTGCATAACATTTTACAAAGCTCGTATGATCTCATTTGTTCTTCATATCAACCTTGTAAATCAGGCATGTGGTAGAAGTAGTATTGTGCCCATTTTAAAGATGAGAAAATTGGGCCTCCAAGAGGTTAAATGATTTGTCCAAGGTCACACGGATAGTAAGTAGTGGCTTTTGACTCCACTTTTTTTTTTTTTTGCCAGAGTATACAGCCTCTCATTTGCTTAAATGCCTGTTACAAGCCCACTTTCTGCTTTTCTATAACTTTGCAGGTCTGAGCTCAAAAGGATCCAAATCTTCCAGTTCATAGGTTTATATACTTAAATGCTTCAAAAGATATGATTTTGTTACTGGTTATGCCCTCTACTTAGACTTCAAGCTTATATTATTGTTTAAGGGGGAAGAAGGATGGCAGAATAGCTTTGTATTAGGAGGCAGTGGGGCAAAGAGAGTGCTAGTTTTGGAGTCTGAGAATCTGGGTTCATCTGCTCCCTCTGACAATCCCTACCCTTGTGACCTTGGACATAGCACCTGAATCTTCCCTGGCTTCAGTTTCTTCAACTATATAATAGAAAGGATTGGACCTGGCGGCCTCTGAGGCTCCTTCCTCTTCTGGATCTACCATGCACAGTGCTTAGCACATAGTAGGACTGCGTTATTCCATTAGTACAGGGAGCTCCTGACCAAGGACACTTCCTCTCCAATGGCCAATTTATGCTTTATTTGCAATGTATAATCTTAGAGAATTACTTAAAGAGCATTCAGATGTTAGGTGATCTGCCCAGGCTCACTCAGCCCTTATGTGTCTGCATCAGGGTTGCAATGCCAGTGAACACAGGCTAGCTTTAAGCTTCCCGACTCCAAGGCCAGCTTTCTACTGTCTATCATGCTTCTTGTCTTATGGTAGGTACTCACTTGTTGATTGGTGATTCCCAGCTTTATCAGATGGGTTCTGTGAGCTTCGTTGGTCAAAATAAAATCATCATCAGGTAACCTTTTGCTTTCTGGCAATGTAACACAATGGAGAGCATACTTGAAGACCTGGATTCAAACCCTGCCTCAGAAGCTTATTAGCTGTGTGACTCAGGGCAAGTCACTTAACTTTTCTCAGCCTCAGTTTCCTCATCTATAAAATGTGATAATAACACCTTCCTCCCAGGGTTGTTGTGAGGATCAAATGAGGTAATATGCGGAAAGGGCTTCCTAAACTCCAAAGCCTATATAAATGCTACCTATTTTTATGAGCCTCTCTAGACTAAGCTATGTCGGTCCTCAATTGCTGGTCTGATTTGGATTGTGGCCTGAATGCAAAGCCTTTCCAGCTTGGCAGGGCCTGCTGGAGCTTGCTGATCACTGCCATGGCCTTCAAGAACCCCAAGCTTGCCTCTAGGCCACAACGAGGCATCTGAGAAGGAGAGGACTCCAGCAGAGGTCTATATAGAACAGCTATTTCATGTTTATGACAGTTCTCCTTTTAAGGGTTGTTTCTTTTCTGGGCTATCAAGCAAATACCAGTCCCCCAAAGAATAAGGAAGAGACACCATTTACAGGAACACAGCATTTTAAAGCGAGAAGGGAGTATGGAGGTCATTTAATCCAATGTTCTCTCTTACAGATAGATTTCCTAGGCCCCAAAGAGGTGAGTCTCAAACTGAACCTTTCCCTCTACCCCCTTCCAACATCTCAGGTTCACATTTTACCTTTAAAAATATTTCCTTAATAAAGGTCTGCCCTGGGGATTCTGCTCCAGGGTCAGTTTCTGTTTGGGAAACCAAAGATCTCTCAGTGAAAAACTCATATTACCTTGTTCCCCCTCCTGCCACAGTCTGCAGCTCCCTGCCTCCATTCCCACTCTCCCATTCTTGTCTCTTCTCTTCTCTCCTCTCTAGATAGTAACTTAGTCCTCTCAACTTATAGTTGCCCAAGAAAACAACTAGAAATGAAACTCAAGTCCCTCATCTACAAAATAAAGGTGGGGGGAAGAGTGCCAAGAATCGGGGTTTCTTGACCTTATTTTTGTGTCCTGGGCCCCTTTGGCAGTCTGGTGAAGCCTATGGACTCCTTGGAATACTGTTTTTAAATACATAAAACAAAACACATTGGATTACAAAGGAAGCCAGTTATATTGGGTTAGTTATCAAAACACTTTTAAAAACAAGTTCTAGGGGCAGCTAGGTTGTGCAATGGATAGAGCACTGGCCCTGGAATCAGAAGGACCTGAGTTCAAATTCGGCCTCAGACACTTCCTAGTCGTGTGACTGTGGGCAAGTCACTTAACCCCCGCTGCCTCAAAAAAAAAAAAAGCTCTCAGACCCCAGGTTAAGAGCCTTTGACCAGATGATATTTAACGATCAGTCAATCAGCAACCATTTATTCAGTGCTTCCAACCTGACAAGAACTGAGTTAAAGTTGTTAGGGATACAAATTACATCAGAATCACAGACCCTCAGGGATGGAATGGGTCTCAAAGGTCAACCTGTATCTGAACCAGAATGAATAACAGCTAATATGTATGTAGCTTTTTAAAGTTCCCAAAGAATTTTGCATTTGTTATCTTGTTGATCCTTACAATGTCCCTGAGAAGGTTCTATCCCTATCTTCATTTTGTAGAATAGCCTAAGCGATTTGCCCAAAGTCACACAGCTATTAAGTATTTGAGGCATCCATCTGGATTCCATGTCCAGAACTCTGTCTACCTAACTAACCACTTGCTAGTCCCCTAACCTTCCCTTGAAGACTTTTAGAAATGAGGGAGAACCCACAACTTCCTGAGGCAGCCCTTCATTGCTGGATAGTCCTAAGGGTTCAGTTAGTATTAAGTGTCCCTCATGGGCCAGGCACTGTGGTGAGATGTTAGGGATAAGAGGACAATAAGGAAACAGACTCTGTCCTCAAGGAGCCTCTATTTTACTGCAGGATACAACATGAACACAAGTTGGGGGAGGCTGTATGGTACATTAGAAAACTAATTGAACTTGAAATCCCAGGAGGTGATTTTTAAATTCAAAATCTGCCACTAACTATCTGTGTGATGTTGGACAAACCAGAGGAACTTGGAGGAAATCTTCTCTTCTCCAGGTTAAACATCCCCTAGTTTCTGCAACTGATATTCATCTGGCCCAAACTCTGCATCCTTCACCATTCTGATTGCCTATTTCTAGCTACTCGAAATTTTAGCAATGTCCTTCCTGAAGTGTGTTCAGAGTGAGACAGAATTCTTGATTTGGTCTAACCAGGTTTGAGTACAGGGATACTTAACACTGTTCCAGTCCTGGATCTGGTCTTTCTAACATCCAAGGTAGAAGAAAAAGAACACTGTATCCACAACACTGGCTATAGTAATTTTGGGAGCAGTGAGGCAGCTGTGGGGTGACTCCAAGCTGCCTGGAATTCTGACCCTCAACCCTGCTTGCAGTTTCTCAGCTGTGATGTTCTGTAACTCTCAACCTCTAAAGCTTCCCCAGATAATAGAACCATAGATTAATAGGCTCTTATAATTGGAAGGGACTTTGGAGAAAGGCACCGTAGTGTCCTGCAAAGAACACCACGTAGAGACAGGACACTTGGGTTCTGGTCCCAGACCTACTATATTTGAGTAGTGTGGGCATGAGCCTTACTGTCTAGTCTGGGTTTGTTCCCTCATGCGTAAACTGAAAGAATTGACCAAGCAACAATACTGGTAACAACTAACATTTATATGGTGCTTACCATGTGTCAGGCACGGTGCTAAGCACTGTAGACTTATCTCATTTGAGCCTTGTAACACCTGTGGGAGGTTGGCACTATTATGGTCCCTATTTTTTGTTGTTGTTTAGTCATGTACAACTCTTTGTGACCCCATTTGGGGATTTCTTAGCAAGGATGCTCGAGTGGTTGCCATTTCCTTCTCTAGCTCATTTTACAGATGAGGAAACTGAGGCAAACCTGGGTAAGTGACCTTCGAAGTCACACTGCTAGTAAGTGTCTGAAGCCAAATTTGAATTCAGGTCTTCCTGACTATATGACCAGGATTCTATCCACTGGGCCACTCACTTAGCTGTAAATCTCTCTTAGTTGCAATGCTCTGATTATATAGAGGTTCAATGTCCAATTCCTACCCAGTGTAGGAAGTTCCATACATCTCTGACATATGTTCATCCAACTTTTGCTTAGATATTTTCAATGACAGGGAGCTGAGACCTCCTACCTCCTCAGTCAGTTTATTCCATAGTTGGATAGCTCTAATTATTTAGAATTCTCTACATTTTAGCCAGTTTAATTCTCTCCTCCTGTAACTTCTACCCTAGGTGGCAAAATGGATACGATGGGGTCCAAGCACAAGCACCCAAGCTGCGCCAGGAGTCAAGAAGACTGAATTTTTTTAGTTCAAATCGGTTCTCAGACACTTACTGTGTGACCCTGGGAAAGTCACTTAGTCCTGTTTGCCTCAGTTTCTTCATCTGTAAAATGAGCTGGAGAAGGAAATGGCAAACTACTCCAGTATACTTGCCAAGAAAACCCTACACGGGGATACAAAAAGTCAGGCACGACTGAACAACAACAAAATACCCACTCATTGGGTTCTCCTTGTGCTCTCTCCTATAAAGAATTCTCTGGTCAGTTCTCTCTTCCTGACTGCCCCTGCTCCCTAAATCCAAACATATGAAGACACCTCTTATGTATAATCTGCTGTTCTCTCTTCACCAGGCTAACTATCCTCAGATCACATAATCCTTTCTCACATGACATGGTTTCTGGATCTATCCAGGTCACTTTTCAATGTGTCTGTCAGTGTCCCTCTCAAAAACAAAGTGGCAGGAGCCACATAGATTGTTCTAGATGTGGTCTGAACAGGGAAGAAGATTAAGTACACTGGGACAAACAACATCAATCAGATGGGTGTAAACAAGCATTCAAGAACTTCTGGACTTCAAGGAAAGATGTAAAGTCTGGGACTTAATCCTTCATGGGTGCTATACTGGACAGAACGCTAGGCTTGGAGTCAGGAACACCTGGGTTCAAACAGCCTACCGATATTCACTTACTTTGTGACCATGGTCTCCTCATCTGTAAATGAGACGCTAGTACCTGTAGTACCCACTTCATGGGGTTTTTGTGAGAGCTAAACAAGAATGTGTGTCTAATGCTTTTCAGACCTTAAAGTGCTATAAAAATGTCAATTTATATTATTGTTAAAGATAACTTTTAAGATTATTGAGATAACATGGACAACTTACAGTAAGGATAATCCTAAATCATAGCTAATCCATCAAAAACTTCCATTTTGATTTAGGAAATTATTGGTTTTAAATGGTTTACATTATTTTTCTTAGGGTAAGACAACACTAGGTTGTACACCCTGAATACACACCTTCAGAAGGGAGACGGTCCACCCCTATAGACAGGAGGGTAGAGTGCCATTAGGTCTAAAATGAAGTATTGTCCATGGGTAATCCAAAAAAATACATACTCTTCACACAAATAATTGAGAGTTCACTAAAAATAAACCTGCCATTGGGCCCTTTCCAGCTCAGTGTTTTTATGACCTGGTAATTGATGGTGCTGATTCTTCTGTGGCTAGGAGCCATTAGAAAACCTAAAAGGGAATTGACAGCTTCTTCTCTCTCCTAGCTTAGGCACATAGCACCTCGGGTGAATTGAAATAAGCCTGTCTGAGGGTGTATGTCCCCTCTTCCTGATTCCCCTATGGGGGTATTTCTGGCCTCTCAAAACGATTCTTTACTTAGTCGAACATATTGTACCCTTTCTACCTCCTCCTTAGGGTGTATGCTCCTTGACTTTCATTTTGTCTTGTGAATCAATCCAATGCCTAGCCTGGCAGTGGGTGATTAATAAACACATAGAACTGAATTTCACAGATGCTCAGAGAGAGGAACTGACTTACTCTAGTTGACACAGTTATTAGTCAGTAGCAAAGCCAAGGCTAAGACACAAGTTTCTTGACTTTTGCCTCCCAGCACCACACTATCTTCTTACAACTTTCAGGAAAACTTCATGGTGCCTGAGTTACAGAATAAAAGATTTTGAGTTAGAAGGTCCCCTGGGGGAGCCATCTCTTTCCATTCCAACCCTACAGGTTCAGGCTTGGTTCCATGGCACTGAAGACTTCTTGCCCCTAGAGATACCAGCTTTCAAAGATACTCTTCAAGTAGGAATTTAGTAGAATTGTGGATGTTGGTTTGGGGGCATTTACTCTGAAAATGTATCACCTCTCCCTCTAGAATGGGTCCAAGTTCTACCAAGCATTAAGGAGGAAGAGGTCTGACTACCCCCATTGCAGGCCTGCTGGCCACTGACTGTCAGAAGTCAGGGATAGCCAGGAGCTTGAGCTTGGCATGTGCTAGCTTGGCCTTCACATTCTATACAGGAGCTCACGAGTGTCTGATGCTCTGGCAGCATCAGCCCACCAAACCACGTTTCTGCCCATGCCTGCCAAACCCTGGAGGCTGAACCGCCCCCATCGGTCCCTGTCCCACATCAACCTTGGCTAAGGGTGGGAAGCCCTCTGCCAGGCCTATAGTTGGCAGCCTAGTAGAAGAAACTGCTACTATTTTTTTTTTTTTTTAGAAATCTCAGATTTGGGGGGAGGGGGAAGAGTTGCTATTAACCCCTTGTATTCCACATAGAGCTTTCCCCCAAACTTTTTAAGGCAAATCATTGGGTGAGATTAACCCTTTAACCTCTTATATTTCACATAAGACCTGTCCCTACACTTTTTTAAAAAAAAGAAGTTATTGTATGGAGTTAACCTTTTAACTTTCTATGTTCCACATAGCCCTGTCTCCCAAACTTTCTTCAAGAAGTCATATTTTTTGGTGGAGTCACATTGACAGTGGGATGGGGAAAAGTTCCCATTAACTCCTTGTGTTCCCCCAAAAAACTTTTAAACATCAAAAAAGTTATTTTTGGGGGGGTTCCTGTTAACTCCTTCTATTCCCCATATGGCCTTTCCCCAGAAAACTTTTCCTAAGCATGACATTCCGAAACTCCTGAAAGTTGGGGGTTTTGCTTAATCCAAATCCAGACCTTTAAAGAGTGGGAGGACTGGGGGTGGGGACAGTCAGTGGCTGGGGGGCCAAGGCCGGCCAGTGACAGGTTGCCCCCTCCCCGGGGGTGGCGGGTCCGCGGGAGCGGGAGCCCCGGCGCTTTGTGTCCCGGGTGGCTCCGGGAGGGACGGGGGAAGGGACGAACGCGTCGGCAGGCAGCGCCGTCGGGGGGCAGCGCCCGGGGCGGCCGTGATGGCGGAGCAGGCGGCGGGGACGGCCCGGGGCCGGGAGCGGCGCTGCCCGCGGCGCCCGAGCAGCCGCCGCTGAGGCTGCCTGCCCACCCGCCGGAGCGGGAGCCGGAGCCTGAGGAGGAGAGGAGGAGAGGAGAAGGAGGGGAGGAGGAGGAGGAGAAGGAGGAGGAGGAGGAGGAGGAGAGCCGAGCCGAGCCGAGCCGAGCCGGGCCGGGCCGGGCCGGGCCCGGGGGGCGCGGGCAGCCCAGCTGAGCCTAGCCGAGCCAGGGGCGCCCCGTGCGCGGCAGCGCGAGCGGAGAGTGGGTGCCCGGCGCGTGTTCCGGGGGGCTCGCCCCCCCTTCGGAGGCCCCCCCGTCCTGAGCAGGGAAGGAGGGGGAGGGGGAGGAGGGGGAGGAGGAGGAGGAGGAGGAGGAGAAGCAGGAGGAGGAGGAGGAGGAGGAGGAGGGAGCGGGGGAGGCGGCGGCGGCAGCGGCGGCGGCATAGGCATTGTGCACGCACCACATCCCCGGGCCGCGAGGAGGAGGACGCGACGGAGCCGCCTCCGCCAGCACAGACCCATGAACCAGCCCGGCGGCGGCGGTGGCGGCGGCGGCTCCTCGGCGGCAGCGGTGGCCCCGCAGGTACAGCGGGCGGGGCGGGGCGGGGGCGCGAGCGCGGGCGCGGGCGCAGCGGGGGGGGGGGGGGGG
>JAQQSW010001420.1:0-18422 GCA_028646575.1 Pseudocheirus occidentalis
TTTCTATAGTTCCTCTAAATCCTTCTAAATCCTTCTTGATCATTAAATTGGAAATTAAAACGACTCCAAGATACCACCCCAGATTGTCTAATCTGACAGAAAAGCAACATGACAAATGTTGGAGTGGCTTTGGCAAAACTGAAATGCTAATGGAATGTTGGTGGAGTTGTGAATCTGATTCAACCTTTCTGGAGAGCAATTTGGACTATTGCCATGTGCACAAAGGATTATAAAACCGTGTATATCCTTTGACCAAGCAATACCACTTGATAGGTCAGTATTGCAAAGAGATCAAAAACCAAAAGGAAAAGGGCCTTCATTTACACCAATGTTTATGGCAGTGCTTTTAGTGGTATCCAAGAATTGGAAATTGAGAGAATGTCCATCCATTGGGGAATGGCTGAACAAGATGTGGTATATGATTTTTATGTGATATTGTGATTTAGGAAATAATGATGAGGATTATTTCAGAACATACTGGGAAACTTATTTTTCATTGTTTGTTCATTATTGTGCTATAAGACATGATGAACTGGACGCTCTCTGAAAAACCTAGAAAGACCTACATGAACTGATGCAAAGTGCTCAACCAGGAGATAATTACACAAGTAACAGAAATATTGCAGACAGCAATACTGTACAATGACCAACAGTGAGTGACTTAGTTATTCTCAGTGATACAGTGATCCAAGATGATCCTATAGGATTTATGATGAAAAAATGCTAACCATTTACAGAGAAAGAACCATTGAAGGCTGGATACAGATTGAAGCATATACAAAACACAAAAACTGAACAACTTTAGTTTTCTTTTATTCTTTTTTAAGGGGGTGATGTTTTCCTTTACTTGACTAATATGGAAATATTTTTTTTCCAGGACTGCACATGTATAATCTATAGCAAATTGCTTGCCCTACTTAATGAGGGGGAAGAAGAAAGGAGAGACAGAATTCAAACTCATTTTAAAAAAAGAATGTTAAAACTGTTTTTGCATGTAGTTGGGGAAAGATTAATATTAAATAATTTTTTAAAGAAAAATTAATTCAGAATTCAACCTGGTCATGATCTTCCCTAACTGTAGCTTGGTTGGTCATTGCATATCAGCCATCACTATGTCACCACAATGAGCCACAGAATCAGACTTGAGTAGCAGTCTTATTTCCACATCTAACTTCCTTCACTTCCCTAAATGAGAAGCCTGGTGATGCCATTGTCCTATGCAAGAGCATGAATCGCATCCTTACTGCCCCTACAATTCAGTCCAAGCTCCTTTGGCCTTTTAAGGCTCCTTTCAATTTGCCTCCAGCTTACCTGAATATGATTTCACATTGTCTCCCCTCTCATGCCCTACATTATTCCCCAAGAGGCCAACTTGCTCTTACATGATGAGATCTAGACTTTGGAACAATTAAACTTGACCATTGGGTAGATAATGGTCTATAATGACGACAAATTGAAGCACACAGAGGAGTGAGAAGGTCATGGCAATCATTCAAATGAAAGCTGATTCAGGTCTGAATTTAGCAGAACTGTGTGAGTAGAGAAAGGGGATATGTAAAAGGTAGAAATGAGAGTATTTGGCAAAGGATTGAATTGTGGGATGGATGAGGGTAGGGAGGAAAGTATGGTGTGGAAGTATGTGTTCACCGAGAAGGAGAATCCCCAGTGCTGACCACAGCACTGTCTACACAATGGCCATGACCAGCTGGTGAGGTTTTTTTGCATGGACATCCTTGAGCTTCTCTTCCATGGCTCCATTATTTGGTGTAACTTACCATACTAACAGGGAGCTAGCTTCATTTCAGTCATTAGTGATATCCAGCAATAGAGGCTGGCTTCAAAGTGCTATGACTTCTACCACAGAAAGGTCCAGAAAGGACCAAATCTCTTTTCTTTACTACAATACCGGCTGCTGGAATAATGGTAGGGACAAAAGGCTTTCCAGGAAAGCATTCCTGGCTCAGCCCTCACGTCTACTCTGCAAGCAGGTGAAAGGATGCGCTTTGCCAAAGTTTTAAGAAAAGGCATAAATTTAGAGGAATTAAGGCCCATTTTCCAGCTCCTGGCACCAGTGTAAGAAAGGAAAATGCCAGTTTGTAGTCAATTGTCAACATAAAAACCAATGAAAATGTCTATCCAGGTTTGTTTAAACTCTTTTCCAAAGCACCCCCCAAAGAATCGTTTCTGATTTCTCAGATTATATTCTTGTCCTCAGTATTAAAAAGAGGTTTTCAAATGGACGATAAAAATTGAATTGAGCATGTGTATTTGTAAGCTCAGGCCTCCCAAGGTGTGCACTGTACTCCACTCCTTGATCTCAAATTAGCTTGCTAAATTGAAAGTCTGCCAGGGGAGCAGTTGCTTTCCTTCACCTTTGAACTAGGTTACTGCTCTTAACAAGGAAGGCAGGGACAAAATGTTTCAGGCTTCTTTGGTTCATGAGAGCCTAGAGCCCTGAAAGGCCTCCGCTTTTCAGGAGGGCCCAACACCAGCCTCATTGCTTTACCCTTGAATTTTCTACACTCAAGGCTCCCTCAGGGCCCTACAGCTCATGGTGGTACAGACTGGGCTAGGCTCTTGGTAATGAGAGAGTACAATGAAATCCCCTCATGAGGAGTGGGCCCAATGCCAGAACACCCCCTTTCCCACTGGCCCTGTATGACTCGACATCTCACAGGAGCTCCAGGCATATTCTTTGACCGTCTCAGGCCCCCAATGAGCCATTATGAGGCAGAACATGGGAGTGACATTGGTACAATGCAGACAACTGTCACACACTTCAGCCAGACTGTTTGTTGTCCCTTGGGTTCTCGGCCTTCTCTTGGAACTTAGCCTGTTTAGTTGGCTGAGCTTTTGGTATTTTCTGCCTTGGGGTTGGAGGAGTTGGAACAGCCTAAACTCCCTCCCACTTTCCTTGCATAATTTCCAATTAACATGCTGTGGCTAAAGTGTATTACCCTGTCAACATGATGTTGGATTAATTGGGACTCCTTCAATCCACCCCTTAGTGAGATCGCAAGTCAAAATGGCTGGGAGCCTGGAAGGTCTTGCAATGCCTCGAGGCATGCCATCCTAAGGTAAATAGAGATAGCCTACAATTGTTCCCTTTCCTCCTCTTTAGACATGAACATTCACATAGGGTCCAACAATCTCTGGTCCAGCTCTGAATGTCAAACTAGGGGGAGCTAGGTCGCATAGCAGATACGGCACTGGGCCCAGACTCAGGAAAACCAACATTCAAATATAGTGTCAGACATTAACTAGCTGTGTGACTCTGGGTAAGTCCGTTAATCTTGGATCTCCTCAGTTTTCTCAACTGTTAAATGGGGATAATAATAACCCCCACTTCCCAGGGTTGAAGTGAGGAAGAAATAAGACAATATTTGTACTTAGTACAATATTTGATATGATTGGTGCTGCACAGATGTTTCTGACTATTACTATTGTTGTTGTTAACACTTGCATTATTTCAATTCAGACAGTTAGGGTCCATTTCAATTGAGTTTCCAAATCAATGAACTTCTTCAGCTTTTTGATTCCGCTTGAAAAGTGTTCTAAAGCTAGAGTTTAGTGTTTTAGAGAACCCAAGAGATCTCCAGGTCAATACTGCCTACATTTCACTAGGTTGATGGCTTAGTCAAGAATCATCCTTTACCACCTGGACAGCTCCATTCCTAAAACAATCACTGCAACAACAGAATGCCTTAGCCCAAAAGATTGAAATCTTTCCTTGCTCAAGATTCTTCAATGATTCCCCATTGCCTCTGGATTAAAATATAAGCTGTTTCAGATACAAGATCATAACAACTAACAGAAAAGAAAGATATGTTGGACGGCATGTGGAGAAATGGAGACATTAATAGGCTGCTGGCAGGATTGTGAATGTCTCCAAACATTCTAGAGAGCAATGAGGGGCTAAATCCAAAGGGCTATAAAGCTGTGGGTGCCCTTTGACCCAGAGATGCCACTGCTAGGTCCACATGCCAGGGAGATGAAAAAAGAACCAATATATACAAAAGATTGAGAGCATTTCCTTTGGTGGTGTCAAATAATTAGAAACTGAGAAGATGCCCATCAAATAGGGAACAGTTGAACAAGTTATAGTATATAATTGTGATGAAATACTATTGTGTGATAAGGCATGGGGAGCAAGATGGTTTAAAAAACATTGAAAGACTTACATCAATGGATGTAGAGTTAAATGAGGAGAACCAAGAGAATGTTGTACACAGTAACAGCAATATCTTATGATGACCAAGTGTGGACGACTTTACTATTTTCAGCAATACAATTATCCAAGACAATTCTGAAGGACATAATGAAAAATTCTATCTGCCTCCAGAAAGAATTGATGGAGTCTGCTTTTTAAGTAGTTGTTTTTTTTTAAATTTCAAATAGCCTATATACTCTATTGTGCTCTCAGATTTCTTATGTGTTAGGGCATCACTGATTTCTTATTTATGTGCTCTCCATTTCATGGTATCTACATGTTAGATGACATTTTCTATTTTCTTTCATTGTTCTCCAGATCTTTAATTACACTTTGAAGAGTCTTGACACTTTCCTGCATGTATGTGTATTGTGTACATGAAGATGTGTGTATGTATGTACATGTTTTATATATGTATGTACATATGTATGTGTGCTTTGTTGTATTGTAGAGTTTTATTTGACTTTTCATAACTTCATTTAGGGTTTTCTTGGAAAACATCCTGGATTGATTTGCTATTTCCTTCTCCAGGTCATTTTTCAGATGGGAAAAATGAGGTAAATGAGGCTAAGTTATTTGCCCAAGGTCACACAGTTGGTGTCTGAGACCAGATCTGAACTCATGAAGATAAGTCTTCGTCAGTTTAGACCCAGTTCTCTCTTCACTCTACCACTTAGCTGCCCTTGAATGTGTGTAATATGTGTAATATATACATGTTTATACGTACTCATGTATATGTATATAGACTATGCACATATCATTTGGTATGATATGACATGAAATAAACATTACACTCTCCACTACTCTGTGCTCTGATTCAACACAATGTCAAGCAACAATCCAATAAGATCAGATAATGATATGAAGTGACAGGATATCACATCATACATATAATAGAATGAAATATCACATGATGCAAAGTGACAGTATACGCCACAGCCAATGTACTACAGTGCAATATGTCCAAATGCATCAGTATAGTGAATGGAACACATGAACTGAGAAATGACATATATGACAGTGTATGACATTGTATGAACGACGCATGACAAGGCGTATCAAAATAATCTCATGTATGTCAGGATACAATATGGTATAGGATAATGAAACAGTATCATGTGACATAACACGCTATAATGTAATGTGACAGAAAGTAACCCAACACAAGGCAATGTAATGAAACAAACATGACATAAAGCATTTAGGTGGCCCAGGGAATAGACTGCTAGACCTAGAGTCAGAAAGGACTGAGTTAATATCCAGACTCAGACATTTGCTATGAGATTCAAGGCAATTTGTTTAACCTTATTTGTGTCAGTTTCCTCATTAAAATGAGTCGAAGAAAGAAATGGCAAAACACTTGCGTATCTTTGCCAAGAAAACTTCAAGTGAGGTCACAAGGAGCCGGACATGACTGAAAGAACCGAATAACATGCTTAAAAAGTGCTCTAGTGCTAAGGAGATACATAAAGATTTGTGTGCATGCACACACACATGCACACAGATGTGTAAATATTTGCATATATAATCATGTGACAGGGTATAAAACAATGAAAGATATGTGTAGAAATAGCAAAAAGTTAGATCCTGGTATCAATACTTCATTAAAACACATTGAGGTACCTTCTGCCAATCAAATTCTACATGAATATGAAATATGTATTTTACCAATAAAATACTATGATAATACTAATTAATAAAGAGGTACAAGTGAAACCTAAAAATACAATTAAAGATTAATTAATGTTTTCCAGAAAAGTAGGGGGAAGAATAAGTTGCAAAAAATAAAAGAGAGTAACACTCATTAGACGAATTTTAAAAGAAAATTTATAGACTTCAGTCAAAGCAATCATCAAATTAAAATTAAAAATTGTAAAAATATATACTAACAAAATATGAAAAGGAAATATCAATCTATTGGACATGTTTAAAACATAAAATAAGTAATATTTGACAACAACTATTGACAATGTAGGAATAGCTATTTTAAAATATAAGACTATAGGATGGACTTACAAATCTCAGAATTTTAATACTAACATTATCAACAACCATCAAGGAGCAAATTTTATTTTCAACAGAGGGGAACAAAAGCAAAATTTCCAAAATGACAAGACTGAACCTGTTTTTTTAAAGGATACTTAATATATATAATTATAAGAAATATTTATAGGTAATTAGGTGCCAAAGAAACAGGGGATTCAGAATCAACTGAGTGAAAAATGAAAATTTTAAAATACTTTAAGTAAGCTAGAAACAAAGATATAAAATACCCCAGTCACAAAAAGGAAAGAAAATGTTCCACAAATGAGGGATTAAGTCAAACTTTGGCCCATATTTGCGTACAATGAACTCTATCAAATATTGAAAGATTAATTTTAAAAAACAGCAAAAATGTAAATATAGAGAAATAAAGACCTCTATTACATTTCTTTTATAAGCATTAAGGTCTAAAGAGTCCAAATCAGGAAAAAAATGAAGAAGAAAAATGAATCTATGGGTCTACATGTTGATTAATATTTAATGCAATTACATTAAACTCCTTAAAAGGATTAAGAAAAATAATTTATAACTTTGTTGAGATCGTAATACATTAATAACCATAAAAAATTACTGTGACATTTTATGTTTGTTTGTCTTTTAATCTTTAAGAACATGGATATAAAAGTATCTTTTTAAAAAATGTGATTACAAGTATATGTCTAAAAACAATAGCAATCATTACTGGAAATGGAGAAACATTGAAAATTTTCACAGTACTAGAAGAAATAAAACAAGTCTGCCCACTTTCTCCAGTATAATTTAATAAAGTTCTGGAAATATTAAATATGCCAAAAAAAGAAAGGAAAAGAAAAGAAAAAAGAAATAATTAGTAGATCGAGAAAGTCACTCCTATTTTCAAACAAAACGAATAATTAAACCTCATGGAATCAATTAAGAAAATGTTTTAGGCCATTAGATTTTAACAAGTAATTTGATACAATTGCAAATTTAACAGTATTTCTCTGCACCATTAACCAAATCCAAAAGAGATTTTAAAAAGTGGAATTTCATTGAAAATACACAAGCATAGGACATGGATAAAGATTCTGAGATTGAACTCATAAAAACTGAAAGTTTACCTGTACACATAAAAATACACAATCACATCTCATAAATTAAGATAACTATTTGGAGATACATTCAGTAATCATGTTTGGGTAATGCTCATTAAAAAAAAATAATCCTACCTAAGTTATGTTGCCTCAATCAAATAACAAAGTGGATATTTTAGAAAATTGTAACTAAAATACAACATTTCATCTAAAGTAATAAGAACTATCCAGAATATCAAGGGAGAAAAATGATACTCCAAAGTAGGCCACCATATTATTACAAAAATGCCCCCTACGTTACAAAAGAGTTATCATTATCTGTACTGGTTCCCAAATCAAAATGCAGATTAGGGGCATCTATGTAGCTCTGTGGTTAGAGAGATGGACCAAGGACCAAGGAAGACCTGAGTTCAAATTTGAACAGAGATACTAGCTGTATGAGGCAGGACAAGTCACTTAATCTCTAAGTGCCTTAAGCTACTCAAGAAGGATATGGCAAACCCCTCCAGTATTGTCAAGAAAATGTCATGGACAGCATTGACTAGATATGATCTAGGGAGTCTTGAAGGCAGATATGACTGCACAAGTGAGACATAACCAAATCAGTGGAACAGAATAGATGAGCAAAAAACAGCTGTACACAAACCTTTTTAAAAGGCATTTGCTTAACTCAAGAGCCTGAATCACTAAAAGAATAAGTTTTGATTCATAAAATAGTGCTCAATAAGCTGGAAAACTTGTTGGTACAAATTATGAGATGACTCGCCTCTTTTTGCGATATGCATCAGTTAATCCTAAATGAATAACACAGCCAAAATGTAATCAGTCACAAGTCAGCTAGCCATGTAACGTACAGAGTGCTGAGCCTGAACGGCAGGAAGCCCTGGCTTCGAGACCAGCTCAGATACTTTACTCATTGTGTGACACTGGGCAAGTCCTGGCTTTCATTTGCCTCAGTTTCAGCAACTGTAAAATGAGCATAGTAATAACGCTGACCTCCTGTAGCTCTGAGGAACAAGGGTGTGAGATCTTTGTAAAAATGTCTAGGACATAGTAGCTCTTTAATCTGTATTTATTCTTCTTATCTATATCTCTATGTGGGTACATATAAATACATACGTTTTGATAAACATACACATAAAATATATGTATGCCTATATGAACAGAATAAATTACTTTCACAATTCTATTTAGAACAGTGGTCCTCAACCTTCCTAATGCCACAACCCTTTCATACTGTTCCTCATGTTGTGGTGACCACCAACCAGAAAATGATTTTCGTTGCTTCTTCATAACTATAATTGTGCTACTGTTATGAATCTATCTGATCTGCAGGATGTATTTTCTTTGTTACAATTTGAACATAACCCACAGGTGGAGAACCGCTGGTTTTGAAGGAGATTTCTTAACTGAACAAACAGCGCACATTATTATAACCCTATGAAATGAATATGTTAAAAAAAGTTTCACCACGAAACAGTCACTGATGTTAGATTAAGTAGAGATTTTCTAACATAGGAGCAAATCTTAGTATCAAATATTAATGATAAAATCTACTATAAAAATATAAGTATGAGAGTTGACAGACATAAGTTTTATCAGGAGCTATTTCCCATTAAGGAATATTTTTCAAAGAAGGCATTACAAATTATAAATGAAAACATGAAAATTGGCTCCAAATCACTAACAACGGGATACATATAATTTAAAACAACTGCAGTGTTTTATTTCACATTCTGAAAACTGACGAATAGAACAAAATAGAGGAAGTCATATTGGAGAAGCCGTAGGAAGATAAAGGCATTTGAATGTTGTGCCATGGTGGAGATGTTGGGCAATAAGGGATAAAACTCTGGATTTGGAGATAGAAAGTCCTAAATTCAGATCTTGCTCAGAAACCTACTAGTTGTGTGGGAAGATTCCTTTTACCTTCCATCAGCTGCCTTGCCTAGTTAAAACAACTTGCCTCCTCATACCTCCTTTTCCCCACCTTTCCCAACTCTTTCTCATTGTCTCTGCTTTTAGAGTATAAGCTCCTTGAGGGGACTTCCTCTTATTATCTTAATTGTATCCCCAGGGCTTAGCACTCCACCTGGAATTTGATAGGTGTCAAATAAATGTTTATTGGAATGGTTTTTTTGAATTAGCTGCGTAACTATAAACATAGTAACTATGCTTATGTTTTTTCATCCCTGGGGTCTAAGTTTCCTCAGCTAGAAAATGGGGGATCTCTAATGTTTCTTCCAGCTCTGTTACCATGATCCTTTAATTTTAATACTATGCGGGGTGGATCTAGCAGCAGGTTTAATGATTCTAGATCATTATTTGCATTATTCATGATACTGGCTAAGCCAACCATACCCTTTGGCCCAGCAGTTCTTCCACTGAACATAGACCTCAAGAAGGGAGAGGAGAGAGTGTCAATATATCCCCCAAAAGTCGCAGCCTTTGTAGTAGCAAATAACGGGGGTGGGAGTGGAGAGGATCTTCATTAATTGCAGAATTAATGGAAAAACTGTAGCATGTAAATGAAATAGTACAAAATTTTACAGAAAGAATTTTTAAAAGAAAGAATCTGGAGGATTACAGATTTGTATAAAGTGATGCAAAAATGAATAGATTAAGGCACATATCCATGAGGAATTCTTAAAATATTGCAAAAGTAACAGAAAATTAAAAGGAAATTAAATTCCAAGTGACTGGGACTAGTCATTGTCCAAGATACAGCAAACATTTATTAAGCCTAATTTTTTATTTCCCAGGAATGTACCAAGTTTGGGGACTCGAAGAAATCAAAACAGATTTCTTCACCTTGAGGAAACAACATGATATCACATGCAGCACAGAAGATAAGCACAATGTAAGTGGAAGGTAATACCAGAGAGAAGGCAATAGCAGTTCTCTGACTAGGAAAGACCCCTTGTGGGAAGCAGCATTTGAGGTTAGTTTGGGAGGCCGGGAAATTCTTGACACCAATATTGTTGAGCCATAGAGTACATGAAGGGTGGTAAATTTAAAAAATTAGACTAGAAAGTTAGAAAGGGGAAAGATTGTAAAAGACATTAAAAGTGAAACAGAGAACTTGATTTTTGATACTGAAGAAAATAGGGATCCATGAGAGCTTATTTCATAGAAACACTGACAGGGTTAGGAAAGGTGATAAAATCTACCTACCTTCAATGTAGAAGGGCTATGGAGGTATGTGGATACACAAAATTCTTACCAAACACTCTCATTAAATTCATTTTTACCCCCTTATTCGCTATATTTCTTTGTTAGAAAGTAGAGTTCAATTTTGGTGTGGGAATTGCATGTCTAGAAATGGGAAGCAAAAGATAACAACAAAAAAATGTATTCAAATGGGGAAACATAAAATCAACTTTAACTTACTATTTTAAATTTTTTTTCCTTTTTGCTTTTTGGAGGGCAGTTGGGGTTAAGTGACTTGCCCAAGGTCACACGGCAGGTTTTTGTGTTAAGTGTCTGAGGTCAGATTTGAACTCAGGTCCTCCTGACTCCAGGGCTGGTGCTCTATTCACTGCGCCACCTAGCCACCCCTTTAACTAACTATTACTCAAACATAAAACTAACTTTAAATAATAGAATATCAGAGTTTGAAGGAACCTTCAAGATTACGGTCCAATACTATTATTTGTCCAAATATCTATCCAGCATCACATATATCATAAATATCAGACATGGGACTTGACTTAAGGACTTCTTATTTATAGACGGTGATATTTCCAGGAAGTCATGCCACCCATTACCTTACATTTAGTTTTTTTTTTAGAGAAATATTTAACATTTCTTTGTCTCTGTCTCTGTCTTCGTGTCTCTGTCTCTCTGTGTCTGTTTCTCTCTTCTCTCTCTGTCTCTCTGTATCTCTGTCTCTCCGTCTCTGTCTGTCTGTCTGTCTCTCTCTGTCTCTGTCTCTCTGTCTCTCTCTATCTCTCTCTGTGTCTCTGTGTCTCTGTCTCTCTCTGTGTGTCTCTCTGTGTCTCTCTCTCTGTCTCTCTGTCTCTCTGTCTCTCTGTCTCTCTGTCTCTCTGTCTCTCTCTCTCTCTCTCTCTCTCTCTCTCCCTCCCTCCCTTCCTTCCTCTTTTGTTATGTCCTTGTGCTTACTGGTTGGAAAACATGAAATTACAAATAAACATTCACTTAAGCTCCTTTGTAGAATTCTGATTCTATAAATTCAATGAAAAGTGCTTTTAAAGGGCACTAAAGATGGACAGATAAGGGTACAATTGCAATCTACTTGTTCAGTAAACCTGACATCAGTATATAAGTAAGAATTCCAAAATCATTATTCAACAATAATTGTAAAGCATTAGTTTGTATGTAGTACAAACAAACAAACAAACACACTTTCCCAATGAAACCATGATATGGAAAAACAACAACAACCACCAATCAGTTCTGACTCTGGCCAAGGTGCTGAAAGCATTAGCTCACACTGAGTTTTTGAACTCTCATGTAAAAAAGACGGCTTACTCTCCCAAAGCAATGGGACTCATAAAAACTATGCTATTTCTCTCAAATATTTCTCATTTTTAAAGACATCAACGAATGGCTATGAAAATGTTTAGATCTTAATTCAACATGCCTTTCAATGCAAAAAAAAAAAAGATAGATTTCCAGGGCAAATTTTTAAAAGGCAAGATTTAAGTTTCTTAGTAAAAAACAAACAAACAAAAAGAGCTTTGCAATCCTTCAATAAATCCATTATTACATTGTGATATCATCATTTATAATGTAGGGATGTTCTAAAGTATTATCAACACAATTATAGTAGAATGATGATTATGTAATTTTGACAACTACAAATGTATTTATCTTTCTTTGCGTCAGTTGCCTGATGTGGACTCTGATTTGTGCAGAAGACAAAATGCTAAATGAACTTCCATTTTATTTTCCATTATATGTATACTATGTAACATTAGTCATTGTACAATAAGCTCCTCAGCTTGTGATACTACTACTTCCATAAGTAGGGGTGTTATCCATTACTCCATAGCAGAAATGTACTGTCATCTTGTCAATATCTCCCTCTTCTTATATTCAGTCCAGAATCAATGAGAAAATGAAATACTTAGGAAATATAACATTGCAGATGATTAAAATAATGTTCTGTTTACTGACAATATATGTTTACATGCTATGAAGTCAGATCAATTTACAGATTCATCAATTAATATATTACACAGGCCTGGTGATAATTAGTTAATATATTTGATATTACTCAGCTTAATCAAACATCTCTTTTACTAAATGAGAATATATAAGATTTTTTATTTTTATACATTCAGTATTTCTCATAATTGAGGATATTCTAAAGACAAATCTGGGGATTGTGAAGGCATTCCCAATGGCAGTATTCCAACAAGGTCTGGGGCATCAGTCTCATTGTTGGGGAAATAGACTAGATCTGCCACAGCTGAATCCTACAAAGGTTTCAGGACCCCATTGAATGTCTTTATCATACCATTGATTCAGACTCCAAGATAACAACAAAAACCAAAGATGTAGAAAATCCCAGAATAGCTCAGTCAATGGGACCTTTGTGGTCATTTAGTTAATCTAACCAATAGATGGAGGCAGAAGATTTGAAATTAAATCTAACTTCAGCTACTTTATATTCACTCCAAGTTAGTCACTTAACTATTGTCTACCTCGGTTTCCACATCTAAAAAATGGGAATAATAATAATAACATTTATTTTCAAGGATGTTCTAAGTACCAAATGAATTACTATTCAGCAAGCACTTAGCACAGTTCCTGGCACATAGTAAATAGAGTATAAATGTTGGTAGTTATGATTATTATTACTGTTTTTGTTACTCTACGAACCAGGATACTTATTAAAATATACTTGAAGCTCCCACCCTGTATTCATTAATCCTAACTGGCATTTGCATTTACAGGTTGGGTCCCCAGAGTATGGGTTCACTTAGCTTGTGGTTGTTGCTGTTCCCATCATGATTCTATGGATAACCATCATACCCTCGTAATGTCTCTCATAGCCTCCTGTTAGTGTTTCCCATTGTTTAAAAGAGCAATTGTACAAAATGTATAACTCTTCAAAGCTGGGACACATTCTTCCATAAGTAGACACAGAGCCCATGGAAAGAACATGGCTCAGTTTGGAGCAAGGAACCCCCATTGAGAGAACACATTTAGCTTATGCCTAAGCACAAAACTACCATAAACTGGAATTCCTACTCTCTGTGACCAGCAGGATTTTCTGACTTACGGTATCTCAGCTCTTGAAGCTGCTTCATCGTTTGGTCATTACTGTTTTGCATCAAAGTACATCCTCATTATATCTCTCTATTTCCAGTCAATCACAGGTCATTCCCATATGGCCCCATCTTTTTTTTTTAAATCAAATAACCCATAGGCCCCATGACTTATTCAAAGGGATTAAAGATTTATTCAGATCTGCTTTGCACTTGTTCAATACATTCATTCAGTCTTAATTTCTAGGTCTTCTCTGTTTCACATTAATTATTGTGTGAATGGAAACTCCCCCCTCTTATTTGCTCATCAAGTAGACATCCAGATATTGCTTGAAGAAATCCAAAGCTAGATGAACTACAACATTATGAGATAACTAATTCAACTTTGGATCATTCTAATTTTTAGTGAGCTTTCCCTTGCCTCCAATCTAAATTTCCTTCTGTACAAATAGATTTAAATTTGGACTTTTGCAGCCAAATAGAAAATCTCAAGTCCACTTAAGCATCACAACCCTCACAAGATAGGATGATAGACATTCAATTAAGAAACATGTGTGATGTTTGGATGTTTTTCCAAGGAGAAAAAGGTGAAAACTAGAATTAAAAGACAAAACAAAGTGAACTTGAGAGAAAGAAAAGAGATCTGAGTGGTTTGTGTCATCAAAATATGATCATACCCAAGGTAGGACATGCTATTCTATCAGGTGCTGAGTGGTTTATAAAATTGCCATAGATGTGATTCTTATTGTCACCATCACATGAAGGACAGATGAAAGAAAATGTTATTAATGGCAGGAATAGTTTCAAATGTTTTATTTTATTTGTTTCGCTTAGTATTTTTAGAACGTCTTAAAAAAAGATTATTGAG
Organism: Pseudocheirus occidentalis; assembly: GCA_028646575.1. Lineage (NCBI taxonomy): Eukaryota > Metazoa > Chordata > Mammalia > Diprotodontia > Pseudocheiridae > Pseudocheirus > Pseudocheirus occidentalis. The sequence goes on from JAQQSW010001420.1 coordinate 14,410, forward strand.
CTAGCTATACAATTTAGTGATCAACAAAACGAATGCAATAAAGATAGTTTACAGAAATAAGGAGGTAAGAGTCACTCTGCATTCATCCACGGTTAGCCCATATTTGGAGTATTGTTTCTGGATGCCAGATATTGAATAGGAATAAGTCATAAAGTTTCCAGAGAAGGCAAACTAGAATGGTGAAGATACTTGAAAGATTTGGCCACTTATAACCTCAAGAAAATAAGATTCAGAAGCAACCTGTTAGCTCCATACACAGATATGAAGGGTTGTCATGGAGCAGAAGGATAGCTCCCCTCTCCAACCTATCCTTCATAAATTACTCAAATGAGATCCCTAAATACAATAGGAACATGCCACTTCCCTACTTTGTAGACTCCAATAGGTTGTATTACCTCTGAGTTTAAAGACAAAATACTCTTTCCAGCATTTCAAACCCTTTACTTTTGAATCATGCCTACCTTTCCAGATATATTGTTCTCCTCTATAAGAAAATAATTACTATCTTGGGGAAATTCTTATAGCATGAATCCAACCTCTTTTCTCTTTATGTATTACCTTATATCTTTCAGCTCATTAATTGACTGTGACAGCCTCATGAGAGGGAAGTGCTATTATTACCGGTCCATTTTACAGATGAGGAAATTGAGGCTCAAAGATATAAAATCAATTTGAGTCAACCAGTAAGCACTTATTAATCATCTGCTTTATGCCAGGGACTGTGATAAGCACTAGAGATACAAAGAAAAAGAAATAAAAATTACCTTTGCTTTCAAGAGACTGATAGTCTAGTATGGAAGACAATCATGGAGGGCGGATATAGATAGGATGAAGTGAAGTTAATAAAAGAGAAAAAATGTTTCACTTTTAAGAGAAGTAGAGAAAAGCTTTTTGTAGAACTCAGAATTTTATCTTGGATTCAAAGGCCACTAAAGTGAGCAAGATATTAAATTAAATCTTTAATGAAGATTTGAACTCTCCTTTTCCCCACTTCCAAAATCGTGCTTTATCTACTGTGCCTCTTATTTCCCTAGTGTAAGAATGTCAGCTTCTTGAGGGTGGAGAACAGTTCATTTTTATCTTAGAATTTCTGTATCTAGCACACTCCCTGCCATACAGTAATTACTTAATCAATGCTAATTAGATGATTGTTTGCTTGGTTGATTCAGTGTCAGAACCTAGAAAAAAGGGTGATCCTGGGAGGTTCAGTGACAAGAAAATTAAACTAAATGCCTCTGAATAATTAGAACTCTCCCAAAATGAAATGCCCCCAGCGTCAGCTGTTTTCTTTTGGGCTTTTGACCTTCAGTTGGGAGAGTTAAAATGTGACAAAATAAAGGTTTATTACCTTGTGCATTACTGTCCTATCTGACTATTGTTCAAAAATGTTCTAAGATCCCAGATGGTGAAAGATTCAGCTACAGGAATGATGAAAGGAGGGACTCATTACTAACATATTGCCCTTACCTCAATTCAATATTCGTGACGTGATTATCAAATCTCCTTCATACACATAGAATTATCATCACCCAAAATGAATGATGACTAAATATTTGCTTATCTATGTAGAAAAAAATTTAATTTATTTGTTTTTCTTTGAATGATTTCCTATTGGCACACTATTGGGAATGTCAGCCACCGTTCTTCTGAAGGCTTGGTAAGAACACTTGAACTCCCATGAATGATAACAGAAAGTAAAAGGCAGATTCTTTAAGCACCTTCTGCCTCTCCAATTGCTTGGTCTTAAGGGACTCCATTCTACTGGAACTGCAAAGCTCCCTTTGTCAAGAAGAATAATTTAGCTCCATAATATGGCTTATCTTTGCAGTCAAACATCTGCTTAAAGGAGAAGGGTTATGCCAGTTAACATGGCATTTCCACATAATGACTAGCAGAATATAAATAGCCTTGTCAAGTTGGTACCATTGAATAGAATCTCTGCCTCAATTCTGTGAATGTTTAACAAGATTGGAGCACACTCATGCCAACTGATTCTGTACCACACCCAAGCAACTAACAATGTTAGTTCCTCCAGTCAGTGAAAGGTAGTAGAGTGGAGTGGTCTTGAGTCAAGAAGACCCAGACACTGAATCCTACTGTGATCTTTACTAGCTGTGTGACTGTGGGCTGGTCACTTAAGAACTCTGAGCTTCCATATCCTGATTTGTGAAAATGAGATTGACCCCCAAAAACCACTATCCCAGAAGTTTGTTGTGAGGCTCAAATAAGGTCATGTGGGGAAGGAATCTCACAATTTAAGACTGTAAAAATGAGAGCTATGATTCAAAAGAATTTTTTTAGGGTTTACCCCTAGCATAGAGATATTAGCTTCTAGAAAATGATAACTTACCCATTTTTAATGCAAATCATGTTAGATGGAAGATCTTTACTCTTAGATTCACTGTGGACAAGCATTGCCAGAAGAATTACAGCATAAAGCTGGTTTGTTAGCAATAAAATAAAATGAAATAAAATGAAATGAAATAAAACAAAACAAAACAAAACAAAATAAAATAAAATAAAATAAAATAAAATAAAATACAGGGAAAGAATTTGCCATCATCTGCCCAAAGCAACATTTTTTTTTCTGAGCTGCATTGCAGGGAACAGCCTAACCTAGTGGCAGACTGATTAGCCACAAGGATTTCTGTGACTGGCCATTTTAAACAATACTTTGGAAGAACATAAATATTTACCGCTTATCTAATAACTGTTCCATTGAAAAAACCCTCACTCAAGTGAGCATTTTACTTAGGCAGGTTCGCTCTGACCTAGCTAAATGATCTGCTTTCATTGAACGGTTCTAATCAATCATGTCTCTGCAGTTGTGAGCCAGCTTGGAGCTCAGTCCGAGAGTTTACTCAGCACTTTCACTTGCTAAAATACAGGGACTTCTGAAATGTGCTGCATTTGAAAGTCATTATTTACATGAACATACTTAGCCCAACTAGAAGACCTTGCTCTCTATTCAGTACCAAGGGGCAGCAAAAGACGCTACAGATGGACCTGGATTTGGGTTCAAAGGTGAGGGATCAGATCCTGACTCTGCCACTTATGGCACATGTCACCACTGACAAGGTCTTTAATCTTTCTCATTCATTATCTGTAATCATCCTTAAAAGGCAAAAATGGGACCGGGATTTGATTCCATGATACTTTGAATACAACTCAGAAGAAAAATACCCCCTGTAGACCAAGATTGTGGCCCATTTTAGCTGATGCTTGGATTAAATAACAAGCACTCATCAAGTGTCTATTATGTGCCTGGCACTGTGCCAGGCACTGAGGTTACAAATATATGTGTGTGTGCATGCACATATGTACAAATATATTTGTGTATATTCATATGTAAATGTGCATATATGTGTATTTTCACATGCATGTATTTGCATATATGGATATATAGACAGAAGATAGGTAGATAGATGGATGCATAGATAGAGATCTTTATCTTTTTATATTTATTTTATTATAATTTATTTATTATATATTATATTATTTATTATAACTTTATAATTATATTTATATAAATTTATATTTATATTCTCAAGGAGATGATATTCTATTAGAGGAGAGAATAATTGTCATTCAGTCATTTCAATCATGTCCCAGTCTTTATGGACTGATTTGGGATTTTCTTGGCAAAGATAACAAAGTGATTTACCATTTCCTCCTCCAGCTAAACAATTATTACATGTATAAGAACATATATAACAAATATGGTATCACATATGCATATAATATATTTTACCTTTCTCAAATTCCCAGAAACATGTGTATGTGTATGTGTATGTGTATGTGTATGTGTATGTGTATGTGTATGTGTGTGTGACAGAGACGGAGAAACAAGAAAAGAAGAATAATATTTCCATGTACATAGGAGAACATAAGAGGATTAAATAAAAAGCAATACATTTTTATTTCAAGAAAATTTATATTATAAATAACTCACATTGTTTCCAAAACTACTCTTATTTTCTTTGCTTCCTCACAGGTTTTCTTTTGTTTTCTTC
>JAQQSW010001421.1:0-18417 GCA_028646575.1 Pseudocheirus occidentalis
CTGAAGGAATTATTCTCTTCAGAATGCTTTTGAGATTCTTTTTTCATCTGACCAATTGGACATTTTAAGGCATTCTTCTCCTCATTGGCTTTCTGGGCCTCTTTTGCTATTTGAGTTAATCTATTTTTTTAAAGTGTTGTTTTCTTCAGTCAAGTTGTTGACTCTCTTTTCATGAGTTTCTCGCATCATTCTCATTTCTCTTCCCAATTTTTCCTCCACTTCTCTTATTTGTTTTTCAAAGTCCTTTTTCAGTTGATCTATAACTTGTAGGCATTCTTCAAGAGTCTTGGAAGCATTTGGTGTCAGAGTTCTAACTGTGTTGCTTTCCTCCTATTCCATACTTCGATCCATTTTGTCCACAAAAAGGATTCTACAGTTATATTGCTTTTCTTACTTTGCTTCCTTTTCCTCATGTTGGCCAGTCAATTAATTGGTTGATGTTTTTAGGTCTGTAGGACTCTGCTTCTCAGGTGGAAAGCTCTGTCCCAAATCGCTGGGGTTTTCATAGCTGCCAGAGCGTCAGCCCCCATTGGCTTTGGCTTGCTGAAAATGCACCCCAGGACCACTACCCAAGACCACACTCTGGATCCAGGCCACTCAATGCAAGAGCACTTGGCCCTGATCAATTGTCTCAGCCCCACTGTGGGGTTTGCAGGCCAGGAGCTGTGAGGCAGCCCAGTGGAGGCAGTAGCTGCTTTAAGCCCTTCCTGCTGCCACAGCCACCTCCCACTGCTTCCTTGCCCTAGGGGCAGATTGGCTGAACTGCTTTTCCTCCCCCAAATTTAGCTTGAATGGTTAACTTTCACTGAACTTTCTCTAATCCTTAATTTTCCTGGGTTGATAGATGTGGAGATTGCTCCAGGTGCTGTAGATCTTCTCTCAGGCAGATGGCTTGGTTCCTCCCATCCACCCTGGTGCCTGGCCGCAGTTTTGGTTTTAGGCTGGGCTGGCCTCAGCTCCCAGCCTGCACCAATGAGACCCTCCTACCGAGCTGCCTTTAGCAAGAGATGTGTTTTCTGTATTTTTGTGAGTTGGGAGCCCTAAAATTTGTTTAGAGTCATATTTTATGGGTGTTTATGGTGGCTCTGTGGGAGCTGCATGACTTTGCTGCTTCTATGCTGCCATCTTGGCTCTGTCCCCCACTGCCCAAACACTTTTTTTTTCAATTTTTTGGATGTGAAATGGAACCTCCAGGATTTTTTATTACTCATTATTAATATTACAGACAGTCTTTCTTATAGCTATTACTAATTTGTAAATTCCTTTAAAAATTATTTGTTCACATCCTTTGCCTCTTTATCAAATAGATATTGCTCAAAAATATCTTTCCCTTAATGCATAGCTTTTCTTCTTATCCTTGTTGCAATGATTTTGTTAGTTTTTTTGTCCACTTTCATGCTAAAGAAATGATCTATTTTATCTTGCCAAGGCAAAACTCAAGAGTGCTATCCTACTTTCAGACAATCAGGGTTCAAAGCATTGCTATTATCTTCTTCTCCTAGATTTCCCTCACATCATATATCTGTTTACTTGCCAAATCTGATTATTTCTTTACATCACCTCTTCCATCTTTTTCTTTTTCTTGACTCACATACCTACTATCCTTGTTCAGACCCTCATTGCCTCTTATCTGGACTATTCCAATAAAGTTCTACTTGGTCTCCTAATTCCAGTCCTTTCCCCCATCTAAGCCAGCGTCCACAGAGCCCCGAAAGTAATTTTCTTATACTCTAGGTCTAAACAGGTAAATCTCATATTCTATGCACAATAATTTCTTCTGATTACCTCCTAGATCAGTGGTTCTCAACCTGTATATCAGATATCTACATTATGGATTCACAACAGTAGCAAAATTACATTTATGAAGTAGCAATGAAAACAATTTTATGGGTGGGGGTCACTACAACATGAGGAACTGTATTAAAGGGTAATAGCATTAGGAAGGTTAAGAATCACTCTTCTAGATCATATGTAAACTTCTCCATCTGATTTTTTTAATGTGAATTTCTTTTTTTATTAAATATATTTGTTTATTTACTTTTAGCTTACAAGATTCAATTCCACAATTCCTTGAGTTTCAAATTTTCTCCCCCCCCTCCCTACCCCTCCCTTCTGCCATGGTGGCATGCAATCAAGTATAGGATCTGCAAATACTTTCACATTGGACATTAGTCTGGTCGTATAGAAGGGTTGTAACCAATGGAGTGAACAATGGAAAAAGCAAAAGACAACCAAACATGAAACAAAACGATAGCATGCAGATTGCTTCAGTCTCCATTTAAACTCTGTTCTTTGTAGAGCTTTCCCTGGATATAGATATCTCTTTCCATCCTGAGACTTGTAGAGTTGTCTTATAACTGTGCGTAGCTGAGAAGAATCTAGTTTATCAAAGTTGGTCATCACACATTCTGTGTGTCTGTGATTGTGTACAAATTTTTCCTGGTTCTGCTCTTCTCAATTAGGGTCAGTTTGTATATGCCTCTCCAGGTGAACATGAAGACCGTCTCCTCCCCATTTCTTATAGCACAATAGTATTACTTTACATTCATATAACACAACTTGCTTAGCCTTTCCCCAATTGATGAGCATCCCCTTCATTTCCATTTTTTTCCCAACACAAAGAGAGCTGAAATAAATATTTTTGTACATATGAGTCCTTTTCACACTTATATGATCTCTTTGGGATACAACACCAAAAGTGGTATTACTAGGTCAAGGGGTATGCAGTTATTTATAGCCTTTTGGGCATAGTTTTAGATTGCCCTCCAGAATGCTCGTATCAGTTCACAGCTCCACCAACAATGCTTTAGAGTTCCAATTTTTCCACATCCTCTCCAGCACTTGTCATTGTCCTGTTTTGTCATCTTGGCCAATCTGACTGGTGAGATGTGGTACCTCAAAGTTGTTTTGATTTGCCTTTCTTGAATCAATAGTGATTTAGAGCATTTTTCCATGTGCTTAAAGATATCTTTAATTTCTACCTATGAAAATTGCCTGTTCATATCCTTTGCCCATTTATTAATTGGGGAATGACTGGTATTCATACAGATTTTACTTAATTCCCTGTATATTTTAGAAATGAGGACTTTAGTAGAGACAATGGTTGTAAAAATTCATCTGACTTTTAATGTTCTACATGGCCTGGTCCCAAATTACCTTTCAAGCTTCATGATATAGCCAGAGTCTCATTCTCACTGTTCCTTAATTCTTTTGTCTCTATGCTTGCACACTGACTTGCTGTTGTTAATGCCTGGAATGTATTTTCTTCTTGCCTCCACATTTTAGAATTCTTTGTTTCCTTCAAAATTCAACCCAAGCACCATCTCTGACATGACATTTCTGTTTTCCCCCAGATGCTAGTCCCATCTCTCAACCTACTGTCTTCAATTTACAGTTTGAATATTTTATATATTTTAATGTACAAGTTGCTTGGAGAATTTTTCTCATTTTTCACCTTTTTTTCTCTAGTACCTAGTTCAGTAATAAATGCTTACTGATTTATCTTTTATGATCATCACTTCCATTTTTTGCAGGACAATTCTTTCCTTAGCCAAAGTTGTGTAAGTTATAGTCCTCTTCTAATAATTTTAAATGGTGTGATAGTATTCAGGGCACATATCCATTTTGAACTTGTTGGAACATGTGGTATAAATTGTTATTCTAAGCCTAATTTCAGCTAGCCTACAGTCCAGTTTTTCTAGCAGTTGTTCTTAAACATGGAGTTCTTCCTCCTAGAAATTTATGTTTTCACATTTGTTGAAGACTAGATTATTAAAATCATTTGTTTCTGATTATTCTCTATCTTGCTTGGTCCACCAATATACTTACATTTTCAGCTAGCACTTAATGATTTTTATAATAACACATTGTTAATTTGAGCTCTGGAATTGTTAGCTTGCTTTCATTCCTACATTTCTTCATTATTTCTCTTGAGAGTCTAAATCTTTCAATCCTCTAAATAAATTTTATATATCACTTAAATTGAATCACCTTTATAGTTTGTTTTGGTAGAGTTAATTCCCTAAACCAGTGGTTCTCAACCTTCCTAGTGCTGCAACCCTTTAATACTTGTATGCGGGCAAACCTTCCTGGAAAAGGATAGAGGAGCAGAGTCTTGGTCCCTAAGACCATCAGAAATATATGCTTTCTGATGGCCTTTTCTGATGGCAACCACTGGGAAAGGGTCATGCAACCCTCAAAGGGGTTGTGACCCACAGGTTGAGAACCGCTACCCTAAATGAATTTAAGTAGCATTATCATTTTTATATCAGCACGTCCCATCTATGAGCATTGGATATTCTTCCAATGATTTGGGAAGTGTTCCCACTCCTTTGAGAAGTGTTTTGTATTTATAACTGTGCTTATCCAACTAGGCAATTTGAATGGGAACCTATGACTTATGAAGATGACTTCCAGGAAATATGGAAAACAAGACAAAGGTCAGGTTTCTCTTCAATATCACATAGACCTTCCTCCATAATAAGAAGCCATATACTTAATAATTGTGTCATCTATGAATAACATTTAGTAGTATTCAAAAGGAATTTCAATAGCACCTAGTCCCAAATGTTTGAATAATGATAATAATTGTAAAGCATTTTGCAAATATTAAAGTATTCTACAAATGCTGTTTTATAATAATAATTATTATTATTACATAAAAGAAATCACAAGTCCAATCTATATCTCTAAATAATCCTTGGAAAGAGCTTGGAAAAAGCATTATATTTCAAGCTGTTGTTCCAGTCAGTCTCTAGCTGGGCAAGGGCTTAATTAATCACAAATCTCAACATTCAAATTCATATCTTTTGGTGTGATTACTACATAAAATAACAACTAACCTTTGTACAGTGCTTATTATGTGCTAACTGCTTTTAAATTATCTCGTTTGATCCTTATAACAATCTGGGAGGTAAGTACTATTAATATTCCCATTTTACAGATGTGGAAATTGAGATACATAGAGGTTGAATGATTTGCTCAGGATCACACTGATACTAAGTGTCTGAGGCCAGATTACAGGACAAGACTCACCACAGTGTTGAAGTTACTCTCTTCTAGTGGATATAGCACTTTTGATGGTGAAATATTATTTTTTTGTATAATTCTGTTACTAGTAGTTAATTTTTCTCACTGAAACAAAACAGGGAAAGAGAAGAACACAAAGAATCTCCAATGTGAAAATACAACCCTGTCCATCCTTTAAATAACAGTCTCCATTTTTAAATATCCAATTTATATTCTATAATGAAAAGTAAAAACCTGGATAAAACCAATTTTCAAAAGGATATTATATTGTGCCAAAGTCTCTTTCTTGATGGAGCACAGGAAAGATCTCCTGTAGAAAGTTTTAGGGGCAGCAGTAAGTTTAGTGGCACAGTAGATAGTGTCCTGGGCCAAAAGTCAGGAAAACTTTAATTCAAATCTGACTTCAGAGAATTACTAGCTGTATAATATATAAGTGCTATTTGCTTCACTTTATCTTTAAAATGGGAACAATAATGGTTCCTACCTCCAAGGGGTTTTTTTTTTGGAGGACCAACCAAAATAATAATTATAAAGCATTCTAGCACAGTTCATGGTGTAGACTTAGAGTGGGGAAACTGCAACCTCATGGCTTCAAGGCTGTAGTTTCCCACCCCTGGATAGAGTAAGAACTATACAAATATTATCTATTGTTATTAAAGTATTCAAATATAGCTAATGCTTTTACAAATTATTTTTTGTTAATCACCCTTTAAAACTTTTTATGTAAATAGTAACCAATTAGTTCTAAACTTGTAGTTTTTAAAAACTTCCGTTGATAACCTAAAAAAATAGTGAAACTTCAATAAAGCTAATATTATTTTATTCAAAATAATGGTTAATTCAACCAACTGGTAGCCTTTATATACTTGCAGAAAAAAATACTCTTATTTCAGACTTTTACTCAATTATGCAATTAATTAGAATCTAAAGAAAACAGGGCACTCTATTATCTCTCTTGCTGACTGTATGACCATTGCTAAGTCACTCAGTCTCTTTCTATCACATCAATTTCTCCTCTACTAAACTGCATCACCTATATCAGGGGAATTCTGTGAGAGAAAGAAAAAAAATACACCTTCGGAAAAACTTAAAATGCCACAAGCTATGTGATGATGTTGATGATGGTGGTGGTGGTGGTGGTGGTGGTGGCGATGGTGACTTTTAAGATCCTTGGGGGCAGACTGTCATTTGCTTCTCTTTGTATTCTCAGTGCTGCCACAGTGCCTGGCACAATGCAAGTGCTTAACATATGTTTACTGTACTGAATAGAAAATGATCATGCAAATGAGTTTTCAATAGATATTGAATAGAGAGTTGAGATCATACTTATATAAGTAGGACAGAATCTAAGTAAAAGACTTTCTCTAATTCACCAAAGCTCTATATGCAACAAAGACAGAAAATTAGTCTTTTAAAATACCTACAATTTCACTCTTTGTTTATGATATGCTGGCTTTAATTGAAGAGAAAACAAGGTTTAGTAGGCTGGACTTGAATTTAGGAAGATCTGTGGTCTAATGATCCTTAACAGTTATTATCTGTGACCATATACAAATAAATCTTTTAATCTCAGTAAATTGCAGTTCCCTAATCTGTAAAATGGGAATTTTAAGATGTGTAGTCCTTGCATCACAGGACTTTGTAAAGCTGTAATTAAAGAATGTGCAAACTAAAATGATGACGTATAGGCCAGGACCCAGCTGAACTCTCCAAACATTTCCCTCCAAGCAATTTTAAAATAATGCTTCAAATAAAATTTTGGAATTACAGACACACAAAAATGTTGAGAAGACATTTTTCTAGCCTAAAACAGCTTAAGAAGTCTGCAGGAGAGGTATGTACCACTAGACTGTGGAAATGGCTGGAGAGTCAGGAGCAATAGATATGGACCGTGGAGGCAGGCAGCCATGATAGAAGCAATAGTAGTAGTTTTGAGAGCTTTGACCCCAGTAAAGGAATCACATGATGAGTCAGAAACAGATTACAGGGGATACTTTGCTGGTACTGGGTGCTATTGGGGCTGATTGGAAACTCTTGCCTCTAAGCCCTTCTGGGTCAGTTCCAGGGAGGAAAAGGGCATTAGAACTTAAGGCTACAAAGAAACAAAATTTCTTCCTGGATAAAGATAAGAGTGCAGACCAAGAGAGCAGTGACCATACCTCTTCCAAGATAACATTAAGGCAGAAGCACCTAAAACTTATAGACCTCCCAAAAAACTAGCTGTGGAAACAGAAAAAAAAAGCCTGAAACCTGACACAGCACAATTTTCTCCCCTCCCCTATCCTTACCTCCCCTCCTGTCTCCTTTTCTCTGTCCTGTCCTCTCCTTTCCTCTCTCTTCTCTCCTTTCTTTCCTTTCCTTTTCAGTACAGCTAATATGGAAATGTGATTTGTATGCTTACACATATATAATCCACATGATATTGTTTGCCTTCTCAGTGGGTGGGGGAAGAGTAGTAGGGAGAGAAAGAATCTGGAACTCAAAATTTAAAAAGGAAAGAAGGTTTAAAAGAAATAAATAATACTTAAAAAAGAAAAATATCAAAATATACAATCTTTTAAATATACAAAGAACAGTAGTGATTTTTATATTTGAACTGTGAATTTCCATTATGTACAGTTTTTTATATTTACATTAAATCTAACAAGGTAGTTAAAAAAAAAAAGAAAATGCAACCTCAAAATAATCTGTAAAAAGTTATTTTTTTCCTGGCCTTTCTCTTTTCTATTTAGTGTTTTTCCCCATTTTATTTCCAGAAGTATTAAATTCTATTTGATAATGAGAAAAATGATACTCCATTCAATTCAATAAGTATTTCTAATATACTCACTATATGTAAGTCATGGAGGTTAGAGAAAGGGTACATTTATAGAGAACCAAAAATTTTTCCCACTCACTCCATCATTATCTACAGGGCATGAGTATACTAGATTTGTTATTCAAACCAACCACTCCTTATTAAATTATATGGGGAAAAAGGGGGGAAGAAGAAAGTAGGTAAATTTAATGTAAAGATGGGTATGTTTATGAAAGATATAGAAGGATATGTGATGATTACACTTTTTACTTGGTAATATTGCTGTGGTCAACCCAAAGTACCTTCAGAATGGACTGGGGGTGGGCGCAGCAAAGATGGCAGTATAGAAGCAATAAGGTTTTGCAGCTCCCACACAGCCACCTCATATACCCATAAAATATGACTCTAAACAAATTTTAGGGCCCCAAAAGTCACAAAAATACAGAAAACACATCTCTTGCTGAAGGCAGCTCAGCAGATAGGGCTCATTGCAGCAGGTTGAGAGCTGAAACTAGCCCAGCCTGGCTCCAGGGTGGTGAGGAGGAGCTGTAGCTGGAGTCTTCAGGAGAGTGGATCAGTGGCAGCTGAGGCAGTCTCCACATTTATCTACCCAGGAGAAATAAAGACTAAGAGAAAGATCAGTGAAATTCAGCTAAATTTGGGGGAGAAAAGCAGTGTGACTGAACTGCCCCCAGGGCAAGGAAGCAATGGAAGTGGCAGCCACTTCCACCTGGTTGCTTCAGAGCTCCCGGCCTGCAGACGGTAGGGGGGGGGGTGTGGAACAACTGTTCAGAGGCCAAGTGCTCTTGCATTGAGCAGCCTAGATCTGGATCCTGGTCTTGGGTAGTGGTCCTGGAGTGCGTTTTCAGTCAGCCAAAGCTGGTGGGGGTTGCAGCAGCCTCCCAATAGCTCCGGCAGCTGTGAAAACCCCAGCAATTTGTGACAGAGATTTCCCCTCTGGAAGCAGAATTCCACAGAGCTAAAAACACAAATTAGGATAACCCAGGATTTGGCAGCTTCTACAATGAGGGATTGATGTGCCTGGAACATGATATTCCAGTTATCACGGGAGCCAGAATTAAAACCAAGAATCACCTACCCAGCAAAATTAAGTATAATGTTCCAAGGGAAAATATAGTCATTCAGTGAGGTGGAGGACTTTCAAGCATTCTTGCTGAAAAAAACAGAACTGAACAGAAAATTTGACAATCAAACACAAGAAGCATGAGAAGGTAAACATGGGAAAGAAATCATAAGGAAGTTATCAAAGTTGAACTATTTACATGCCAATATGGAAAAACAATAATAGTAACTCATGAAACTTTTCTCAGTATGAGGATAGGTGAAGGGAATACAAATGTACATATACTTATACCTACACATATGTATATATAGGAAGGCATATATGCATATGAATACATATGTGAGTATGTATGTATATGAGTTCATAGTGGTCACAGGATCAAATGAATAGGAAGGGATGATACTTTAAAAGGTGAAATTCTGAGGTGGGAGAGGATTAGAATGAGAGGAGACAGGGAGAGACACAATGGGGTTAATCATCTCATATAGAAGAGGCAAGGGATAATTGTTACAACTTTAATGGAAGGGAAGAACAGGAAGGCAAAAGGGAAAGGGTCAACTTTACTCTTGTTGAATTTGGCTTAGGGAAGGAATGACATAAACTCTAAACTGGGTATCTTGCCACACAGAAGAGTTGGGGTGATGGGGATGAAAGGTGAGATGATGCACGGGAGGGCAATGGCAGGGGAGGGCTGCTGGAAGTACAGACTTCTGTAAAGGGTCAGGGACAGGGTAGAGAATAGAACAAGGGGGCGGGATAGGAAGGAGGGACATATAATCAGTCTCTCACAATATGTCCACTGTGGAGATATTCTGTGTAATTACACATGTACAGCCTGTATGGAATTGCTTGTCCTTCCAGTGGGGGTGGGTGAGAAGTGAGGAATTGAAAGAATGTAGCATTTAAAGTTCTACAATCAAATGTTAAATATATATTCATTATTATTATTATTATTATTATTATTATTATTATTATTATTATTATTATTATTATCTACATGCAACTGGAAATTAAGATATACAGGCATTGGGGTAGGGAGACCCATCCTGCCCTACCAGAAAGTCAGAGGTGCGACGGAGGAGGACATAGGAGAGAACAGATTGGGGGAGAGTCTTTACAGTGGGATGGCTGTTTGGGGGTTGTAGGTAGGAGAAAAACAGGGAGAAAATTTGTAACTTGAAATCTTGTAGAAGTGAATGATGTAAACAAAAAAATTAATAAAAGAATTCATAAAAACAATGATAATAATATTAATAAAAAGTATTGGAGTGGGGAAAACTTCATGATGTAAATTTATATTGTTTTTAGATGTATTTCTTCATTAGATATGACACTCTTTCATAGCAACTGTGAAGTTTCTGGTGAGATATGAACAATCTCTCTTTCCTTTGACTCTGAGGCTCATTGATTATTGACATTTTAAAGAGGTTGCACTATCTGTGTCTTGCTAAGCAGCATGACAGAAGAGAAGATCCTAGACTCAGGTAAATTTGAATTCAAAAGCTGTCTCAGACACCAGCTAGGGCACCTAGAGGTAGTCACTTAATCTCTACCTCATATCATTCATTTGTTATATGAAGGGGTTGGAACAGATGATCTTTGAGGTACCTTGCACCTCTAAATCAAGGGTTTTGTGATGCAGAAAAAATAAAAACTAATAAATCATAGCCACAGTGAATTCAAATGAAAAATCCTTATTCCCCAGTATTTCTAAACAAACTCTTTCCTTGGATTCCGGCCCTAAACATTTGAAAAAGGCACTGCATCCTGGAGCATCCATATGTTTGCCTCCTGGAAAAAGGTTTTTTAGAAGGTATTGGGAAACTAAGGTTCCCTTTCCTAGTGGGATTAGACTAGATTCAAGAGGAGAGGTTCCCCCCAACCCCAACCTCAAAAGAAATAATCTTACATAAAGACAGTCTTTTCTTCTGACCTTGTATTTTGTTTAGCCCATGTTTGCCTACCTCCAGCTGAGTCCCAGCCTTGGGAAGTATGCAAAAGTAGACTTTGAATTTTATGTACTACAATCAAGATGCTGGAATCTCAACTTTTATCATATTAGTTCTTTTTTAAAGTCCTTCTGCTGAGCAATAGGATTTTTGAAGGGATTTCTTTCATGCGCCTAGGTCTTCTCTTTTCCTATTATTCAATAATGACCAGAAAAGGTATCTTCAAGGCCAAAATGAAGCCAGTGTGTAGTTTTGAGTAAACAGAGAAAGAGAGATTCTGACCACTTCCTTGTGTGTAAAGGAAATATTTGTCATCTACTATAAATTCATTCCTGTTGCTTTTTGAGTCTACAGGCACATTTGAAAAATGACATGAAGAAAATATTTTTTGTAATTCAAGGTACTGATAACAAAAGCACAGGCAGTCATCAATTTCACCGAAATTAATCAGTACAGAAAAAATTATGGATTCCTGTCCCCATGACCACAGGAGCTGAATATACTGAAAATGTATTTCAAAAGGGAATAAAATCTCTATATTTTGTCCCTTCTACCTCCATGCTATGGCTTAGGTACAGTGCTTTTTTTTCCTGATCTAAAAACTGAAACACATGAATAGTTATTTTTCTGTATGAATTAATTTGCATGAAAAATATATAAGGGTCATATGTTTCTAGCTGGAATAGACCATAGAAATAACTTAATTCAACTCGATTGAACAAACTGAAACAATGAGTGTCTCACTCCTTACTCTCATTTACCACACATACTCAACCAGTTGCCAAATCTTGTCATTTCTCTTTTGTAAGTCTCATTTTTTTGTATGTATATAACAGCCAGTCTTGCACAGGACTCCAAAACTTCTCATATGGACTATTATGTAGGCTTCTTAATAGGAGTTCCTGCCTTAAGCCTCTCACTCTAGTCCATTCTCCCTGTAACCGCTAAAGCAAAGATCCTAAAGTGAAGGTTTTCTCATGTCACTTCTCTCCTCAGTATCTTCCAGCGGCTCCCTATTACTTCAAGGCTGAAATATAGTTCTTATGATATTCATACTCTTCACAACTGGGTCCCTTCCTGCCTTTCTAAGTTTCTTACACATTACTATCCCTCTACCCATGTTAAATCCAGCCATATTTGATTAATTACTATCCCCTCACTCACATTCCACTTTCATTGTTTTTAAATTTCTTCTCTGTCTGGAATGCTCTCACTCTCTACTCTTAAAATCACTGGTTTCCCTCAAGATTGTGTTTAAGTATGACCTTCTGCAAGAGACTTTTCATAGCCAATTCAGCTGCTTATGCCTACATCTCTAAGATTACCTTCTTTCTACTTTTAACATACCTTGTATATATCTGTTTTTGCACTTAAAGCCTTCCTCATCTGAATGTAACCTGAAAGGAAGGAATTATTTTCCTTTTGACTTTGTTTTCCCAGAAATTAACTTAGTGCCTGGCAGATGGTAGGCACTTAAAAATATTTGTTCATTGGTTTATTACCCAATGTCACAATATATCAAGGAGAATATATGGGATTCAGGTCCATGTCCTCTGATTCCAAACCCGGAGGTCTTTCCATTGCCCCATGTTACATATATTTGAATTTTATTTCATAGTCATAGAAGATAAAAATGGCTTATCCAATTTAATTTTGAAAAATGCCATCACATGGCTGAAACCTTGAAAACAGTTGGGGTCAATTGATCCATCCTCAAGAAAAATTTCAGTCTGAGCTTTGCAGCAGAAAGGTGGCAAATTAGTTCTTTGCTTCTAACATTGTGTCAAAAAGTGAATGAACATGCCTAACAGGCCCCTTTTCCTATTACTAGTAATTGGTTACACCTTTTAAGCCTCCAAATCCTTCATAATGGATGAATTTAATTTCTTAGTACGATTGAACTTACCTTTTTTCTTTCTTCATCCTGTCCCCAGAAGGACATGAAAGGAAAATACACATACACACACACATATAAATGTATATGTACACATATATACACATATACACATACACACATAATAACTTTATGCCATCCTGGCATTACTCATCTATAAGGCTGTGATCTTTCTGTTTTGCTCTTGGAAAAAGCTGTCTGAGGGGTAGCTCACTCATGAAAAGCTCAAAGATTATGCTTAACTATCCACATCTTCTAGGTATGAATTGTAGTAAGGTACAATAATCTGTTCTCCTTGAAAAAACAGAGGAGAGATTTTTATAAAGGGTGTCCCAAAAATCTTCGTGAAGTTCTAAACTCTCCAAACATAAAACTGCACCAAGACTTTTGGGACACCCTCCCCTTTGAGTTTCACAAAGTACCCAGATCTTCCTAACTTTGAATCTTGACTATCATTTCCCAACATAATAACAGGTCACATTTATTTTTGTTTTGTTTTTTGTTTTTGTTTTTTTTGCTTTTTGGAGGGCAGTTGGGGTTAAGTGACTTGCCCAAGGTCACACAGCTAGTTTTTTTGTGTGTGTGTAAAGTGTCTGAGGCCGGATTTGAACTCAGGTATTTCTGACTCCAGGGCCGGTGCTTTATTCACTGCACCATCTAGCCGCCCCAATAGGTCACATTTATAATGCATTTTACAGTGATGAGGAACTTTTCTCATTCTTCTGAGATAAGAATAGTAACATTTACATCCATATTTTAGAGAGATAGAAGGACAGAGAGGACATAAGACTTGTCCTACTCATCACCACTTATCATACAGTTAGAAAGCAGTGAGCTAAGATTTGAAGCCAGGGCTTTTCATTCCAACTACAGAACTCATTCTGCTATATCCTGACTCTTCTCATGCTGTGAGACAATCAGATTCATCTTATTGAGAACATGAAATATAAGAGTACTGTGGACAATCCCACAAATATTAATATATGTCCATAAAGCTAACTTAACATTGCTTGTTTTGAATATTTACTAGAATTTTGAAAAAAAATTAAATTCAGCGCCAGCCTTATTTAATTGTACAAAGTACAAATACACTAGGCATATAATACTAATAGCTAGCATTCATATAGCAGAGTAAGGTTTACAAAACACACTTTATATATGTTAATTTGATCCTCACAAAATTTTGGAAGGTAGGTGTTATTTTTGTTCTTATTTACAAGTATGGAAACTGAAGCTAAAATAGATCAAATGACTTTCCTAGGATAGTAAAGTTACTAAGTTTCTGAAGAAAGATGGAAGCTCACATCTTCCTGATACAAGGCATGCAGCTCTATTCACCCAGCCCCATGTTATGGGAATCTGAAGATCTTCCCTGCTCCTAGGCCCTTTGATAGGCTTAAGTGGCTCTGAGAACCTTCCTTGATTTGAAAGGATACTCTGCCCCTTAATAGGCTGAATGTGGTCACATGGAGCCTGTGGTGGGAGGCTTTTTCTTCAGGAACGCCCATGCCTTATTACTTTGTGATTGGGCAGCTGGTCAAGTGGGTTGTGCCATTATCTGATGCAGGAGAAGGCCATATACACACTGATGTGAGTTTTTGCTTTGGGGCTCACTTTGAGAAGAATTGTGTGATTTGGCCAGATGAGACTCTGGGCAGCCATTGAGCCCTCTGGTTTTGAAAACCCAGATGTTGATGCTGGTAACTGACTAGGTATGGATTTGATGGTCAGATAGGTGGAAGTCCGTCTGCTGATTTGTTTTTCTGTCTCCTTGTAACTTGTGTTTGTATTCTGTTTACATTCTCTGAAGTTCAGGGTGCTGACTTTTTCCCCTGAACTAGGTAAATGATATACATTTGATTGATTAAAGAAAGATTGTTAACCTATTTTGAGTTGCTTTCTTTTAGAAAAGCAGATCTAAGAACCTGTGCTAGCAGCCATCTGGGCATGCTAGGGTACTTGCTGATACACCTGATTTGATGTGATCAATCAATAAGCTTTTATTTTTAATCGTTAAGTACCTTTTAATTACCTACTATACGCCAGGCACTATTAATATGTTGGGTTTATCTATTGAAGCTTCCATATTTTTATGTGTATGTATATCTGTGTGTGTGTGTCCAAATCTATGTTTTCATGTGTATGGCAAGCACCCAGGGAAGAAATCTCCCCTAAGAAGACAGATCAGAAGCTATCCTTCAACCTGATGTCTTAAAGACAATTGGATGGGCGAATAAAAATGGAACTCCTTTAAGGAAGGTCATACTGAAAAAAATAAGTCAAAAGCTGGATTTGAACTTTTTGACTCCAAAGCCAGCTCTCTACATACTGAAATATTCTGCTAATCTATTCTGAATATAGTTTATTTTTAATATTTATGCCTGGTCATTGGCTTTAATTGTCTGATTGAGACAATGTGATACATTAACATAAAGTCTGCTTCATTAAAAATGCTCTCAGAATCAAATTGTAATATTTGTTCACTTAGCGAAGCAACACAGTATTATTTTGCATGAATAATGTACAAGAAAAGCATTAAAAAGTAAGATTTTAGAAATTTTATTAACTACATTTGAATTTGAGTGACAATCATCATTTGAGCTTTTAGAAAATACAGGAAATTGGAGATAAGCAAAACAATGGCGTGCAATTAGTAATTTGTTTCATTCCAATTGTTTCTTGTCTTGTAGTATATTTCGTTTTGTGCCTCATTTTCTTTGGGTAAGATAATGAAATAATAGATATTATGCACTGGCAATTTGGTATCAACTATCTTATAGTTTTCCTGTTGGGTACTTTAAATATTAAATACAAGCAGTGTATCAAGACAAATGTCAACCTTCAATCTCCATTCTTGTTTTGTTCTCAAGGGACATCAATTTAGTAGGACAGCACTTCATGATGTCATCTGGCACTTAAAATGTATGTACATGTTTATCTTAGCAAGTCTCAAAAGAGCCAGCAACAAGAAAAGGAGAAAAGGAATCCTGTAGACTCTTCTTGAATGAAAACAAAGGAAACCACTCACATTCAAATTTGATATCAGTACACAGAGACAGAATTGGAATTTCCTTCAAAATACTCCATTTTAAACAGTTATTGCTGGAGGGAAAGCTTCCAAGTGCTTTACATACAGTATTTTACTATGTATACAGAGATGATGATTTTGTTAAGCTGTTCCAACATGAATTCTCCTTTCTTTACCACCTGCCTTGATACTCCTGCTCTCAAATCCCGCCAGTTCATCAACAAGCACCAATTAAGAATTCTTGCCACTAAGAATAGGCATTAAAAGGGTCAATGTCAGAAGGGGACAGTAATTTAGAAGCATTCAGTTTTGGAATACCTTAGAGTTATTTGCTCAGAATTTTCTTGGACTGAAAAGGAGTTCTGAAAAATTTCTTCATTCCCATGAACAATTTGGAATATTGCAAGGACTCTTCTAAATCTCAAAGGACATTTTTTTCTAAATTATAATTCTCACAGATTATGAAAACAGATTGTATGAGTCTAAGTACATAGATGTGTGTGTGTGTGTGTAAACAAAGACAGAGAGATAGAGAAAGAGGAAGAAAGAGGTAGGGAGACAGAGAGAGACTTCTTATGATACAAGAAGCATGAATTTCCCTTTGATACAATACAAGGACTTTGTAAGAATGATACCTGAAATTGCATACAAGACAAGGCTAATTGGTCTCTTGTATTTACATATAAAGAATTATTTTCCTTTAAAAAAATTTTTATTTAATAATTTTAGTTTACATCATTCATTTCCACAAGATTTTGAGTTACAAATTTTCTTCCCTTATTTCCCCTACCCACTACCCCAAAACAGCGATCTTGCTGTATACTCCTTCCCTCAATCTGCTCACTCCTATATCTTCTCCCATCACCTCTCTGACTTTCCTGTAGGGCAAGATGGATCTCCATACCCCAATGCCTGTATATTTTATTTCCCAGTTTCATGTAAATAATAATAATAATACATTCATATATATAAACATAATATATAAGTATATTGTATATTTATATAATATAAAATATTATTATATATGATTTATATAATGTAAATATATATATATACACATATATATTAAACATTTGATTTCAAAACTTTAAATTCTAGATTCTTTCCTTTCCTCCCTTGTCATCCACCCCCACTGGGAAGACAAGCAGTTCAGTACAGGCCGTATATGTGTAGTCACACAAAACATCTCCACAATGGAAATATTGTGAAAGATTGACAATATTTCCTTTCATCCTATCCCACCCCCCATTTGTTCTATTCTTTACTTTGTCCCTGTCCCTTTACAAAAGTCTGTACTTCAAACAAAACTGCCCCCCACCTGTCCTCTGCTCCATCATCCATTCCCCTCTCATGCCTTCCCCCCTACTCTACTGTAGGCCAAGATACCCAATTTAGAGTGTATATCATTCCCTCCCTAAGCCAAATTCAATGAAAGGTTGACCCATTCCCTTTTGTCTTCCTATTCTTCCCCTCCATTGTAACAGTTATCCCTTGCCTCTTCTATATGAGATAATTAACCCCATTCTGTCTTTCCCTGTCTCCTCTCATTACATTCCTCTCCCACCTCTCAATTTCACCTTTTAAATGTCATCCCTTCCCCTTCAATTGATCCTGTGCCCTCTGTCTATGTATACCTGTCCACATATACACACATACTCACATATGTATTCATATGCATATATGCCCTCCTATATAGACATGTATATGCATATACACACACATATATACATACATTACATATTTATGTATATGTACATATATTATAGATAGAAATAGAGATATATACAC
The DNA here is from genome assembly GCA_028646575.1 of Pseudocheirus occidentalis. Lineage (NCBI taxonomy): Eukaryota > Metazoa > Chordata > Mammalia > Diprotodontia > Pseudocheiridae > Pseudocheirus > Pseudocheirus occidentalis. The sequence goes on from JAQQSW010001421.1 coordinate 17,569, forward strand.
ATTTATATTCCCTTCAATTATCCTCATATGAGAAAAGTTTCATAAGTTACAAATAGTACTTTTCCATGTAGACAGGTAAATAGTTTAACTTTGATAAATTCCTTATTATTTCTTTTCCCTGTTTACCTTCTCATGCTTCTTATATTTGAATGTCAAACTTTCTATTCAGCTCTGTTTTTGTTTTTGGTTTTTTTTTTATCAAGAGTGCTTGAAAGTCCTCCACCTCATTGATTGACCATATTTTCCCCTGAAACATTATACTCAATTTTGCTGCATAGCTGATTTTTTGTTTTTAATCCTAGCTCCTTTCATCTCTGGAATATAATATGCCAGGCCCTTCCATCCCTTAATGTAGAAGCTGATAGATATTTTGTTATCCTGATTGTACTTCCACAATATTTAAATTGTTCTTTTTGGCAGCTTATGATATTTTCTCCTTGATCTGGGAACTCTGGAAGCTGGCCATAATATTCCTAGGAGTTTTCTTTTGGGGATCTTTTTCGAGAGGTGGTATGTGCATTCTTTCTTTTTTTTTTTTTTTTTTGCTTTTTAGAGGGCTGTTGGGGTTAAGTGACTTGCCCAAGGTCACACGGCTAGTTTTTGTGTTAAGTGTCTGAGGCCGGATTTGAACTCAGGTACTCCTGACTCCAGGGCCGGTGCTCTATTCACTGCGCCACCTAGCCGCCCCTGTGCATTCTTTCAATTTCTATTTTGACCTCTGCTTCTAAAATATCGGGGCAATTTTCCTTGAGAAGTTCTTGAAGGATGATGTAAAAGTTCTTTTTTTGGCCATGGATTTCAGGTAGTCCAATAATTTTTAAATTGTCTCTCTAGGATCTATTTTCCAGG
>JAQQSW010001422.1:0-18416 GCA_028646575.1 Pseudocheirus occidentalis
TTGCTGAAAGAGCACCCCAGGACCACCACCAAAGAGTACAATATGGATCCAGGCCTCTCAACACAAGAGCACTTGGCCCTGATCAATCAACTCAGCTCCCCTGTGGGGTCTGCAGGCCAGGGGCTCTGAAGCAGCCCAGTGGGGGAAGCCGCTGGTTACAGCAGTTCCTGCCCTTCCCCCACTGCTTCCTTGTCCTGTGGGGCAGATTGGCCAAACTGCATTTCCTCCCCCAAATTTATCTTCAAAGTTTCACTTTCACTGACCTTCTCTAATCCTGGCTTAATAGTAAAGATCTCTCCAGGTGCTATAGATCTTCTCTGAAGTAGACTCATGCTGCTGTGGCTTGGGAGGCTCGGCTCCAACAGCCCTGGGGCCTGGCTGCAGTTTCCGTTTCGGGCTAGGCTGGCCTCGGGCCCCTCCTGCCAAGCTGCCTTCAGCGAGAGATGTGTTTTCTGCATTTTTGTGAGTTTGAGAGCCCTAGACCTTGTTTAGAGTCACATTTTACGGGTATTTAGAGTGGCTGTGTGGGAGCTGCGGAACTCGGCTGCTTCTGCGCCGCCATCTTGGCTCTGCCCCCAAATTCCCAAGCATTTTACTTCTTGTAACACTGAAGGGATATATCAATGCCGGACTTTGCCATCAGAATCAGGAAGGCTGTAGAGGCAGAGCCAAGATGGCGCAGTAAAAGCAGGGACTTGCTTGAGATACCCCCTAAGCTCCTCCACATTTCTGTAAATTTTAGTGCTACAGAACCCACAACGTGAGAGTGAAGCACACCTCCAGTCCAAGGTAGCTTGGAAGTCCAAGGGAAGGAAAAGTGTGTCATACCAGACTGCGAGTGGAACACAGTCCAACACGGCCTGCACCAGCACAGACAGGTCAGGAGCAGGTTTCAGGAGACTGAATCACTAACAGCTGTGGTAGTTTTCAGACTTCTCAATCCCAAAATGCCAAAGACAAAGTAGAAAGTCAGTGGGGAAACTATGTGGGACCTGGGTAAGAAGAAAATATGGTCTGGCCCCAGCCCCAGGGTAGTGGATGTGGTAGCAATGGAAGCTGCACTGACAGTGACTGCTTCTGGAGCTCCAGGCCCACAGGTGGTGTGGGATTAAGTGACTGATCAGAGGCTGATTACAGGGATCTCTTTTCTGGTACTGAGACAAGATTCTCTTAATTTGCCCTGCTTGGATCTGGGTCACAGTCTTGGGTGGCAGTCCTGGGGTGAGGAGTAGTGCTGGCATGGCACAACTTGTGGGAGTTGTGGAGAGGGAGTCCTCCTGACAGTTCTAAGACAGAAAAGAGTTCTTCTAGTCACTCACAGAAAAGAGCACAGGCAAGGAGAGAAGTAAACACTTTGACCGTACCACTTTAGAAGAACTGAAAATTTACGGATACCTAGAAGTAGCTCTGACAACAGTTGCCGCAAACCCTGAAAATTGGGACAGAGCGCTCTCCACTCTGGAAACAGAATCCTACCTTGACAAGAAGCTCAAAGGACAAGTATTAGTAATATGAACAAATAATATAAAAAATAAGACTATAGAAACTTACTTTGGTGCAAATAAGATCAAAACATCCAATCAGATAGAGACAAGAAAGTCAAAATTCCTACAGCCAAGGGGCGGCTAGGTGGCGTGGTGAATAGAGCACCGGCCCTGGAGTCAGGAGTACCTGAGTTCAAATCTGGCCTCAGACACTTAACACAAAAAACTAGCCGTGTGACCTTGGGCAAGTCACTTAACCCCAACTACCCTCCAAAAAGCAAAAAAACCAATTCCTACAGCCAAAACCTCCAAGAAAACTATGAATTGGTTGCAGGCTATGGAGGAGCTCAACAAGGATTTTCAAAAATCAAGTAATAGAAATAGATGAAAAACTGGGAAGATAAATGAGTGATGCAAGAAAATCATTAAAATGTATCAACAACTTTCTAAAGGAGACCCTCCAAAATACTGAAGAAAATAACACCTTGAAAAGAAACTAACCCAAAAGGCAAAATAAATCCAAGTCAATGAGGAGAAAATACTTTAAAACAGAATTAACTAAATGGAAAAGAGGGCCACTAGCTCAGTGAAGAAAATAATTTCTTCAAAATTAGAAGGGAGTAAATGGAAGCTAATGACATTATGAGAAATCAAGAAATCAAGAAATTGTAAAACAGAACAAAAAGAATGGAAAAAAATAAAAGACAATGTGAGTTATCACATTGGCAAAAACACTGACCTCCAAAACAGATTCAAGAGAAATAATTTAAAAATTATTGGACTACCTAAAATCTGTGACAAATAAAAAGGCCTGGCATCCTTTTTCAAGAAATTATCAAGGAAAACTGTCCTAATGTTCTAGAATTGGAGGGTAACAAAGAATTGGAAGGAGTTCATCAATTTCCTCATGAAAAATATCCCCACAGGAAATCTCCTAAGAATTCAGTTGCCAAATTGCAGAGTTCCTATGTCAAGGAGAAAATGTTGCAAAATTCAGAGAGAAACAATTTGAGTATGAGGAAAAATACATTCAGGGTAACACAAAAACTAGCAGCTTTTGCCATGAGGGATCAGAGGGCTTGGAATATATTATCCCAGAGGTCAGAGGAGCTAGGATTAAAATCCACAATCACCTACCCAGTCCAACTGAGTATAATACTTCAAAGGAAAATGGATATTCAATGAAATAGAGAACTTTTTTGATGGAAAGACCAGAACTGAATGGAAACACTTCAATTTTCTCGAAATAAATGTCCCACAATATTTTTTTTCTGAAAGATTTACATCATGCCAGTCTTCAGTTGCTAGATAATTTTTACATTATCAATAACCTCCTTAAACTTAGGCATATATATATATATATATATGCATACAGACACACATAAACATAATATTGAATAAAAACCTAGACACATTATATAAAAAACAGAATAAAATGATGCCAATTCACAAATATATTAATTTTATGCTGCTCCACAGTAAGTATACTTGTATCAAGAAACTCAAAACACTAGCACCAATGAAATATTTTCTAAGATTTTATACTTCTGTAACAAACAAGAATTACTAAAGTTTGCTACAAGTATGAGAAATGTGTGGAATTAGTGGTGGCTAGGTGGTTCAGTGAATAGAGCACCAGCCCTGGAGTCAGGAGGACATGAGTTCAAATTTAGCCTCAGACATTTAAAACTTAAAAGCTGTGTGACCTTGCCCAAGTCACTTAACCCCAATCGCCCTGCCTTCCCCCCTTCAAAAGGAAAAAAAAAAGAAATGTGTGGAATCTTATTTTGAATTCCCTGTTCTATAACAATTTTCTCTCTTCCTTCTCAGGCATTTTGTATCTGAATGATATGTTTTGTTCTTTCCTAGAGATTAATCAATGAAATTTTACAAAGATATCCTATGCCTTTTTTATATGCTTCAGATTATAGTTGGAGTCTTTGGGAATGTTTTACTCCTTTACCTGTATGGTTCTAAGTTAATCACTAATCAAAGCATAAGACCTATTGATGTGATTTTTTTATTAATTTGGCCCGTTCCCACATTGTGATGATTGTCTCCAGAGGACATCCACCAGCAATTCAAGTTTGTATTCAGAATTTTTTCCTGAGAGACATTGAATGCAAAATCATAATTTACATACAAAGAGTGTCCTGGGGTCTTTCCCTTTGCAATACTTGCCTCCTGAGCGTCTTCCAGGCAATCACTATCAGTTCTGGCAACCCCAAATGGGCAGAGCTCAAAGCCAGAGCCCCAAAGTGCATTGTTCCAATGTGTGTCTTCATATGGGTACTCAATTTGTTGATAGATATGGCTGTGCCTCTGCAAGTGAGTAGCCGTAGTTATGGCACAATCAGTAATCTTTTTTTTTTTTTTTTTTTTTTTGCTTTTTGGAGGGCAGTTGGGGTTAAGTGACTTGCCCAACATCACACGGCTAGTTTTTTGTGTTAAGTGTCTGAGGCCGGATTTGAACTCAGGTACTCCTGACTCCAGGGCCGGTGCTCTATTCACTGCGCCACCTAGCCGCCCCCACAATCAGTAATCTTAAGAGCAATTTAGGGTATTGTTATATAGACTGGCATGCTTTATCTGCCTCAAAACTTGTTATTTGGAAGACCCTTTATGATTCAGTATTTGTAGGGCTTATGGCTATTACCAGCGGCTACACGGTGCTTGTTTTGTTCAGACACCACTGGCAAGTCCAACGCCTTCACAACACTAGCCTCAACCCCATTGCCTCCTTGGAGATCAGAGCCACCAAAGTCATCCTGTTGCTCATGATTATCTTTGTATGCTTTTATTTAGTTGCTTCCATCTTTATTATTATAATAGAAAATTCTAAAGCCACTCACCAGTGGATGATACATATCCCTGTTGTTTTTACTTCCTCTTATTCTACAATCAGTCCTTTTGTTTTAATCAGTAGTGACTCATAGATCCTTAATTGTTATAATGTTTTCAAATTATGGAAAATTGTTAACTCATTAAGATCTCAAAGCAAGTGCATTTAACTTAGAGTCATGGAATTAAGGAAAAAAAAACGTATAACATTTCAGTCCTAAAAGAGGACTCTGGATCAAAAGTCAAATTTCTCTTAATCAGTAAATGAAGATTTTGATTTCTCACAGCATTTGCTCCTTTATATATGCATCATTCTGTTCACTACAACAAAAAATTTGGGGTCCAAAAAAAGAGATGAACATTCACTGAAAGTTAGCAAAAATTCCAAACTGTGGCTCCATCTCTCATGAAAAATAATTCTAACCCAAGTTCAATATACTTATATTCTGAGAAGCAATGGCCAGAGAGGTTAATGATTTGCATAGGTCTACACAGATAGTGTGTATCTGAGAAATTTTAAATGACATTTTTCTTTACTAGAAAATCCACCGATAAACCCACTATGTCTTATTGCCCCCTCTTCTCTAGATTTAACTAATAACTACTGGTTTTCCTATAATTTTCTACTAAAATAATGAGATTTTTAAAAGATCACATGTATTTTTCAATATGTATTTTCACATATATACTTTTAATCAAATTCATCATCCTAATTCTGCAGACATTTGTTAAGAGAAATGATGAGGCATGGAGATTGTAGGAGGAGAGAATGTGAAAAAGAGAGAGAATAAGCCAGAGAGAAAGAGAAAGAGATAGGGACAAAGAGTCAGTTCACCAAAATTAGTCAATATTTTTTTAAAAAAATTGACAGTATATGCAGTGTGACTGTCCATTTGCCATGATAAAATGTGAATACTTAATTTTGAGTCAGAGATTCCAGTCCAGCATCTTGTTATACTATTTACTTTTTTGTATGGTCAATGGCAAGTCCATTACACTGTATTCATTTTAGACTTTGGTCTGAAAGCAAACAACTAAAGACAGAATAGAAATGATCAAAATACTAGGTTCCTGCTAAGTCTAAATAATTCTCTCTGCTAACCCATTTTTCAATATCTTAAAAGTAGGAACATCTATTATAGACTGAAAAGAACCTCTAAAAGATGCATTTGTTCCAAGCACAAATAAGCTGTGAAATGCCACCATAAGGTTCCTTGGAATTTGAAACTGTCATTGACTTCTTTGATTAAAACTTATTACATTTATTTATTAAAATTCTCACATTAATTATAAAATGATTAATTAACCAGAAATTCTCTCAAACTTTGTAAATATCACAGAACATAAAAATGGCTTTATAAATGGTTACTAATTGATCTTTTAAATGAAATCATGGAAATACAGTATACATATATGTACACATACAAGTACACATGCGTACCCAAACTTACACATATATTCATTAGCTGGTCAGACAATTGATAGACTTCCAGGCATAGATTTAACAAGACCAGAGGTGAATCCCCTCTAAAACCATCTGCATATCCTAGAAACAATCTGTCTCCTTCTATTTCTTTTAGTTTCTTTGAGTCTAATCTATGGATTATAATAACACCTACCTCCAGGTTGTTGTGGAGATTAAATTTGGTAACAATTGTAAACAATCACTTAGATAGCTGACACATAGTAGGCACCATGTAAATGTTTATTTTCTTTACCATACTCATTTCAGTATAAATGCCTATACACATATATTATAAAGAAATATTTGTACATATTTATCTAGACATAGGGATATATATTTGTGTAATGTTAGTGGAATTTGAAGATCTTCCATGCCTCTTTGTTTTGTCAAGGAACCAGGTACTAAGCACCCTGTTTAAGTTAACGGCTTGTTTAAGCTATTTAATTAACACAGAAGTAGTTAATACCTTGGGAGGAAGTGGCTGATGTAACAGGAAGGCACAGAAGAGGGAGGAGCTATACTGTATATGAGGAAGAGCACCAGCAGGACAGTCAGAATTTCACTCAGTGAGCATTTGGAGGCTGCAACTTCTGAGATCTTGCTTCTGGAACTACTGCTAAGACCTTTCCTTTGGGAATTTCTGCTAAGAATTTCCAAGAACCAGGCTGAGGACCTACTGTGAGTGAGAGAGGAGGATTCCTGCTTGAGGGAGCCTTTTGTGTTGTGAAGGCTTGGGAAGGTGAGTATTCACTGAATTAACCATGTGTACCAACTTTTTGGCTACTGTAATGACTTTGGCTTTTTGGTTCTGAGACTTGTCTTTCTGCTTCTGGGACTCTGTTTTCTGGTATTTGAATAAAAGCTTTGGTTCTGCCCTCCATGTGGAGAGTAAGCTACATTATGTGATTCCCAACTATGCTAGTATATTTATAACCACTGTGGGTGTTGTAAATATTGCATTATTATTATAATTTGTCAGGTAAATATAATAAGCATTTCAGTTTCTCTCAATTCTAGTTCTTTTGAATGATTTCTACTCTATAACATTTAATAATGCATGCTTGTGTGTTTACACATACACATATATACATGTATATGAAAATATTTCAATAGATCTTGAAAAGAAAAAATGATCATAAAATGTAAGTTATTCATAATAAATTGGCTACAAAGCATAGAAAAATACATATTATCGTGATAAAATATATATCTAAAATACAAATCTAGCTGTATTTGAAATAAATAATATTTAATAATTTCATGGTAAGTAGATGAAGAGAAGAAAGTTTTTTCACAGTTTTAATGTATTTTTAGCAATTCTAGTTATATCAGAAAGATGACAGAAGGTAATAAATGTTAGTAAAAAAAGACTGTAGAAATAACTTAAATAAAACAAACCTGGATACCACATTTTAAGAAATCAAAATAAATGTAAAAATGAATAAGTGTGTAGAGAAAATGGAACTAAAAGTTGCAAATACCTTTTAAAAACACATTGAAAAGTAAAATAAACTTAAATTGAAAATATCATTTAAGGGCACAACTGTCATTCAGACTGAAGAGTCAAAGAAAAAAGTAGAAATCTGTTTCAGTAAAAAAAAAAATCTCAAGTAAAAATTTCACATACCCAGGATCAGACCAAATTATTTTCCAGCAATTAAAATAAAAGTAATAAAAGCAAAATAAAAATAGTGATGTTATAAATAATTCGTCTTGTAAAATTGTACACATAATGCTTAAAAAATGGGAAAAGGATTTAACTGAATAAATAACTTTCAAGTTTTCCAGATGAAAATAATAGAATTGAGTAGAATCAATGCAATGCAAATGTAGAAGAGAAGAAAAACATGTAAAAGTAAATGCTTCTGATATATTAAAAAAGTTTCATAGATGATTAAGTGCTTAAATTCCAATATGGAAATAGATCCAAATATCCCTTTAGAATTCCCTTATATTCAGGTGTAAATGAAGGGAATAGCAAACACTACAGGGAAATTTGTAGGGTAGAAATTAAGCATAGACAAACATCTTATACCCTATACTAAGATAAAATCAAAATAACTTCTTAATTTAGATATGGAGATGGATACTATAAGCAGACTAGGAATGCAAGGAATAGTTTACCTGTCAGATCTATGGAGAAGAGAAGAATTTATGACAAAAGAAGAGATAGAGAGCATCATGAAAAGAAAATGGATGGTTGTGATTACATTAAATTGAAAAGTTTTTGCACAAGTAAATCCCAAATGACCAAGATTAGAAAGGAAGTAGAAAGCTGGGAAACAATTTTATAGCCAGTGTCCCTGATAAAGTCCTCATCTCTAAAATATATATGGAAATGAGTCAAATTTATAAAAAAATATAAGTCATTCCCCATTTGATAAATGGGCAAATGATATGAACAGGCCGTTTCCAGGGGAAGAAATGAAAACTTTTTATAGTTATATGAAAAAAATGCTCTCAATCACTATTGATAGATGAAATTGTGAAATTCAAATCAAAACAACTACGAGGTTCCATATCACACCTATCAGACTGGCTAGCATGAGAAAACAAGAAAATGATAAATGTTGGAGATGTGGGAAAATTGGAAACTAATGTATTGTTGGTGGCACCTTTCTGGAGAGTAATTTAGGATAATGCCCAAGGAATATAAAACTTTGCATGTTCTTTGAAGAGCAATATCACTTCTAAGTCTGTATCACAAACAGAAAATTAAAATGGAAAAAGAACACACATGTACAAAAATATTTATAGCAGCTGTTCTTTTGGTGGCAAAGAATTAAAAATTGAGATAACGTCCATCCATTGGGGAATGACTAAATTAGTTATGGCATTAAAATATAATGGGATGGATTGTGCTACAAGAAATGAAGAACAGGCAGACTTCAGAAAAGTCTGGAAAGACTTATGATAAAACTGATGCTGAGTGAAGTGAGCAGAACCAGCACTTTAGGCACAGTAGCAGCCACATTGTACAATGACTAATTTCCTTGATTTGACTCCTCTTAACAATGCAAGGATCTAAGACAACTCCAAAAGACTCATGGTGGGAAATGCTGCTCACATTCAGACAAAGACCTATGGAGCCTGAATGCAGATCAAAGCATGCTATTTGCTTTCTCTCTCTTTGTTGTTGTTTTGTTTTCTTTTGTTTCTTCTTTTTTGTGGTTCCCCCCATTGGTTCTAATTCTTCCTTATAACATGACTAATATAAAAAATGTTTAATATGAATAAATGTGAAGAGCCTATATCAGACTGATGTCATCTTGGGGAAAGGGAGAGAAGGAAGGGAGAGAAAATTTAATTTTTTGAATTTATTTATTTTTGGTTTATAACATTCAGTTCTACAGTCCCTTGAGTTTCAAACTTTCTGCATCTCCCTCACTTTCTCCCTTATCCCCCCATTGTGGTTTTCAATCATATATCGGATCTACAAATACTTTCACATTAAACATTAGTCAAGTTGTAAAGAAGAATTATAACCAATGGAGTAAACAATGAGAAAGAAGAAACAAAATAGAGAGGGAGAGATAGAGAGAGGGAGAGAGGGAGAGAGAGAGACAGAGACAGACAGACAGACAGACAGAGACAGAGAGAGAGACAGACAGAGACAGAGACAGAGAGAGAGACAGAGAGAGAGGGAGAGAGAGAGAGAGAGAGAGACAGACAGACAGACAGACAGACAGACAGACAGAGAGAGCAAGTAGTTTGCTTCAATCTGCATTCAGATTTTAGTTCTTTCTCTGGATATGGATAAGGGAGAGAAAATTTATAACTGAAAACCATATGAAAGTGAACACTGAAAACTAAAGGTAAAGAAATTTAATTTAAAAAAGAACAAAAACCACAAAATATTTATGTGGTTTTTTTTGGGTGGGGCTAAGAAATTAATAAATATAGTGTAAGGAAATAGAATAATACACCAGGTAACAATTGTCAAAGAGGGAAATTACCTTATCATCATATATTAACAAAACTGAATTTTTTTTAGGAAAAAGTAAATACAGATTTGGAGAAATACTAAGGGATATAGAATTCCCTTAACAGCAATATCATATGAACCAGACAATGGAAGATCTAATACATTATAACAAATAAATTATTTTAGTATATAAATATATTATCTTCAACATAGGAATGACACAAATACTTCAGGCTAAATGATGGAGTGGAGTTGGGGAACACTGTAATCTTAACAAACTTTAATGACAAAGCACTGAACAACAACAAAAAAGAAAGCAAATCTAGGAATGCATAATTGAGGTTTTGGAAAAGTGAAATGGCTTGGGTTTGTGGAGCAGGAACAGACCTATAATTGTTGGTTAATAGTGTTGACCATATTCCCTTACTTTTAAAACCTTCTTTTTCAGTAAAAACCACAAGATTCTAGGGAGGAAAATATGTAAAAATATGTAAGAGAATATGATGCAAGCAAACACAAAAATAAATTCAATGTAATGAAGTTGGGTGGTAAGAATCTAACTATAAAATAATGAAGAGTAGCAAAATGAATGATTACAACAAATGAAAACACTTTGAAGATTTAAGAAATATGTTGAATGAACTCTACAACCAAATTCTGATAAAATTTTTCATTTCACTTCAAAAATAAAAAAAAAATCACTTCTTGGCAAAGAGATAATCTATTATATTTGCGGAATGAAGCATATCTGTTCACATGGCTAATAAATGAAATTGTTTCTAGACTAGATATGGATGAATATCTGGATATATATAATACACATATATATGTACATATATATACATATACATGTATGTATAGACATAAACATGCATATATGTAAAAACCCACTCTATGTGTGTGTTTATACACACATATAATTTTTAAAGGGAAATATTTTATATTCAGAGGTAAAGTTGTGGTGCTACATGGTTTTGGTGATGTCAGCAAGAATGAAGACAAAGAAAGGAATACCAATTCAAAATTGGTAAAATGAACACTGGAGAATTGAAACAAGGAGAGCATCCATGAATACTCCACACATGCAGACTAACCTCCCATCTTCTGATGTGACAGAAAGAAGAAGCTTTCAGGTTTTGTTTCAGAGGCAGACTATCTTTTATTTTCTATCTTTTTCTCATCTTTCCCCTTTCTGGGAATCAATAATCTGAGGAGAAAAATATTAAATTTGCTATCTAAAAGAAATAAAGTGACAGAACATATGATAACTCCGTGTTTGAGTGGAATTGGTTTCTGTGGCCCATGAAATGGAATTTCAACATTTGCCTTTAGGAAGGTCTGACATACCATTTTGCTATATAATAATCATCAAATGAGACAGATTAAAAAACAACCAAACCTGCAAGTCCTGTAGGAATTCATGCAGAGCAAAATGAGTAGAACCAAAAAATCAATATATGAGATGAAAGAAACACTATAGTAATGAACATCTAGGATCACCCATGATGCTAGAGGAGCAATGAAGATTTTCTACCTCATAATATAGAGGTCATAGTGTATACATCCTGAGTAAAACACATAATTAAGATGTGAGCAATTTCAGGTATTTATTTTGCTTACTTTTGATTATTTCCTATAAGAAAGTCTGCTCTAACATGATGAAGGGACAATGAGAGAGAAATAAAAAGCCAAACTTGTTTGAAGGAGACATAGGGTAAAATGCTATTAAATCCTTTCTTCCATAATGATGCTTTATACAGAAACTCTTGTCAAGTCCCCCTTGATTCTCAACTGAACAATCAGTAAAGAATATGAAGGTACTCAGCTTCAGAGAACTATGTCAAATTAAAAGGTCTGTGTCACATCAGTAGAAGGCAAAGTGAGGAAGCAGTTCAATAAATCAGAGAAGAGGCAATAATAGTCAATGAGAAATATTTAAAGCAAAACTTACAAGAGAAATCAGAGCATAATCTGAAACCAAAATACAAGCTTCAGAAAATCAGAAAAGGAGATTAATATATTTTAAGGGATAAGAAAGAATGAATTCACAGTAAAATTTGGAATAAAGTGGGTCAAGAAATCACAATGAAAAGTGGAATTTTGATGTTCCATGGCAATGATGCACAGTAGCTAGAAACTCACTAATAGTTTGAATGAGAAACACAACTTGTAAAAGAAGAAAGCAGGATGCAAATTATTTCAGAAATCAGTTTTCAAAGTAGTAATAACTGAGATAAATAAGAGATTTGGATAGTGTGAGTAGATAATGATGGATTTCTGCGAAGGAGTAGAAGATCAGATAAATAGAATGAAAATTATACAGTCAAAAGATGCAGAAGCAGAAGCATTTGGGATTGAAAATAAATTTTAAAAATGAATAAAAGCAGAATAGAGTGTGCATTTGAGCTGAAGTCTCCCATCATTCCCTTAGAAATAACTTTAAAATAATACACCAAATTTTATTCTGGAGTCAACATTGTTTGAGACATTTTTCCCATCCAAAGATAACTTAAGAAGTCAGAAGGAGAAATCTGTTGCATTGGGATGGGTTCCCAGTACCCATTCTTTGCCCAATTTCCAACTCTGGGTTTCAGTTCTAGGAGGGGAGGTGCACTTGGAGTCACAAGAAGCATGGGTTCTGGGGGGAGTGAGGGGGTAGGGGTCCTAGTTCCTTATAGCAATTCCAGAGCAGAGAGAAGCACTACTGTTTGCAATTCCTAGTGCACAGGTTCCCTTTATGAGGGATAATTTGCAGTGAGAGAATTTCACAACATGGCACCACCACCACCACCACCACCATGGCAGGGAATGCCCCCTTATCCAGGAATTGAACAAACATCACATCATCCTTACTACCAGCACCATGCTCTACCTCCTCAAGCCCATCCTCCTTACTCAGGACATCATCCAGTACCCCATGAGGCAAGATACAGAGATAGAGTACATGATTATGATATGCAGGCAGACGACTTCTTTAGTTGAACACAAGCTGTTGTCAGTGGCCGAAGAAGCAGACCCCATGAAAGAGATTGAGAAAGAGAACGAGATCGTCCTCGAGATAACAGGAAAGACAGACAGAGAGAGAGAGAGAGACAGAGAGGGAGAGAGAGAGAGAGAGAGAGAGAGAGAGAGAGAGAGAGAGAGAGAGAGAGAAAGAGACAGAGGGAGAGACAGAGAGAGACAGAGACAGAGAGAAACAGAGACAGAGAGAGACAGAGAGACAGAAAGACAGAAAGACAGAGAGACAGAGAGACAGAGAGAGACACAGAGAGAGAGAGAGGTAGGGAGAGGGAGAGGGAGAGAGAGAGATTATGTGATCCGGACAGAGACTGAGGGGAGAGAGGATGATACAGAGTGATACAAAAGATAATGTGTCTTGAAGCACTGATTGTTTAAAAACAACAACAAAATTCTTGTATTTTTTTGTGTGTTAACAAGTAGTAAATTTATTTTCAGATGTCTACTTAAAGTTCATTGTGTAAAAGGTTTCATTATGACCCTCTTTGTTCCAAGCATGCAGTATATAAGAACTGGAAAACCTTAAATCAGCCAAAAAATGCACAAAATTGACGCTTGAGTTGACACTTTTATTGGGGCAGAATGGAAAAGGCAAGAATGTAGATGTTGATTCATTCTCTGTGTTCATCTGCTTATATAGTGTGTTCCTCCCTAGAATTTTTTGTTTCCATTTTATTTCTTTTTTTTGTTTTATTTTGCTTTTGTTTTTTTGGATATTGATGGATAACTGTGATGATATTTTGCTTTGATGTTTTCCTACAAGTAGTTGCACATGATTCAGTGAAAATAATGCTGCTATCAAGTATCCAAATATTGAAGTATGATGGTTTGACTTTATGGCAGTGTTGTAGCAGCCTCTTGGGTTTTTTCCCTTTGTTTTTCAAAATTCTGTAAAGTCAGTCACATTTTTTATTTTATTTTTATGCAGTCTTCAATGATGAAAGCAATATTAAGAAGACATTATTGATATCTAATTTTTAACCTTTTTAAAGAGAATCTTTTTATGATCAGTAGCATTTTGGTCAATGCTACTGTTAAGCTTTCTCTTCCAAAATGTATACGTTGGCTTGGAATGTTTGCAATCAGTAGTGATTCAAAGATCCTCACCTGTTACAATGTTTTCAAAAGGATGAAAAATACTTATCTAAACTCGTTAAGAACTCAGAACAAATACATTCAACTTAGAAAAATACAATTAAAAAATAAAAACTCCAAAATCTCCATCATAAAAGAGGACCCTTGAGGAAAGGTAAAATTCCTTTTAATCAGTAAATGATGATTTTGCTTTTCCAAAGCTTTTGCTCCTTTACATATGCATCATTCTGTCAACCATAATGAGAAATTTGGGGTCAAAATGAAAAGAGGGGAATTTTCACTAAAAGATGGTAAAAATTCCAAATTGTGGTCCCTTCTCTCATGGAAAACACTTTAATTGTAATGAAATAAAAACACTTATAATCTGAAATCCAATGACCTGAAAGATTAATGATTTGCCCAGGTCTACACATATAGTGAGTATCGGAAAAAAAGTTTTAAATGACTTTTTTATATTAGAAAATCCACAGACCTGCCCATTGTGTCTTATAGTCCCCTTTTCTTTAGGTTTAACTAATAACCTTATTTTCCTAACATTTTTCTCCTAAAATCATGAGATGTTTTTAAATTATCTATCCATCCATTTATGTATCCATCCATCCATGTATCCATCCATCCGTCCGTCCGTCCATCCGTCCATCCATCTATCTATCTATCTATCTATCTATCTATCTATCTATCTATCTATCTATCTATCTATCTATCTATCTATCTATCTGTCTGTCTGTCTGTCTGTCTGTCTGTCTGTCTGTCTGTCTCTGTCTGTCTGTCTATCTATCTATCTATCTATGTATACAAACAACTTAGGAAAAAAAATCCTGAAGATCACATTTTAAGAAATGAAAATTAAATAGCCTTGAAAATTTAGAAAATGTGTAGAGAAAATGAGACAAAAATTTCCAAACGCCTTTTAAAAACACATTAAAGACATTAAAATAAAATTGAATTAAAAATATCTTGTAATGACATGACTGAAACCCAGAGTTGAGTCAAAGAAAAAAAACTTTAAATCTGTTTCAATAAAAATTTCTCAAGCAAAAATTTC
This sequence comes from Pseudocheirus occidentalis, assembly GCA_028646575.1. Classification (NCBI taxonomy): domain Eukaryota; kingdom Metazoa; phylum Chordata; class Mammalia; order Diprotodontia; family Pseudocheiridae; genus Pseudocheirus; species Pseudocheirus occidentalis. The sequence goes on from JAQQSW010001422.1 coordinate 14,874, forward strand.
CCACTCCCCAAATCACATAGCATTATTTTCTAGTTCTTGTAAAGAAACTGAAATCTTAGAATAAAACTGACCCCAAAGCAAAATACAAAAAAAGTGGTTACAAATTAATTCAACTTGTATAATTGTGTACATAATGCTAAAAAAAATGGGGGAAATAATGTAATTTAATAAATAACTTTGAATTGCTCCAGATGAAAATAGTAGAAGGGAGAAGAATCATTGAAATGCAAATGTAGAAGAGAAGAAAAAAAACCTGTAATGTTAAATAGTTCTGATATATTAAAGAAAGGGTTCATAAATGCTTAAGTGCTCATCTTCCAATAAAGGACATAGATTCAAATATCCCTTTAAAATTCCCTTATGTTCAGGTGCAGAAGAAAGGGATGAAGTATGAGAAACAGGGGGGTGAAGCTAGGTGGCATGGGGAATAGAGCACTGGCCCTGGAGTCAGGAGGACCTGAGTTCAAATCTGGCCTCAGACACTTGACACACGTACTAGCTGTGTGACCTTGAGCAAGTTTCACTTAAGTCCAATTGCCTTGCTTTCTCCCCTCAAAAAATTGGATTAACAGGGAAACTAGTATGTCAGAAATTAGGCAAAGACCAACATCTTACAAGATAAAGTCAAAATGGGTACATGATGTAGATACAAAGATAGATACTACAAGCAGAGTAGGAGAGCAATGAATAGCTTACCTGTAAGAACTATGGAGAAGGGAAGCATTTATGGCCAAGCAAGAGAGAGAGAGAACATTGTGAAATGCAAAATGAATGAATTTATTGTATTAAACTGAAAAGTTTTTGCACAAGGAAAGCCAATGCAACTAAGATTAGAAGGGGAACAGAAAGCTGGGAAGCAATTTTTATAGCCAATGTCTCTGATAAAGGCCTCATTTCTAATTTATAGAGAAATGAATAGAATTTATGAGAATACAAGTCATTGCTCAGGTGATAAATAGTCAAAGGATATGAATAGGCAGTTTTCAGTGGAAGAAATTAAAAATATCCAGTCATATAAAAAATTCTCTAAATTACTATTGATTAGAGAAATGCAAATCAGAACAATTCTGAGGTTCCATATAACACATAACAGATTGGCTAACCTGAAAAATGGGAAATTAATAAATTTTTGAGATGTGGGAAAATTGGAACATATATCTACATATATGCATTGTTGGTGGAACTGTGAACTGATACAACCATTCTGGAGAGCAATCTGGAACTATGCCTAAAAGCTATAAATAATCACATACCCTTTGACCTAGTAATAACACTATTGGGGTTGTATCCCAAAGAGATCATAGAAGTGGGAAAAGGAACCATATGTACAAAAATATTTATTGCAGCTCTCTTTATGGTGGCAAAAAACTGGAAATTTAGGGGATGCCCCTTAATTGGGGAATGGCTGAACAAGTTGTGGTATATGAATGTAATGGAATACTATTGTGCTACAAGAAATGGGAAGGAGATGGACTTCATAATTACCTGGAGAGACTTATACAAATTGATGCTAAATGAGAAGAGTAGAACCAGGAAAAATTTGTACACAATCACAGACACATGGTATGTGTGATGACCAACCTTGATAAACTGAACTCTTCTCAGCATTGCACAGCTATAAGACAACTCTACAAGTCTCAGTATGGGAGGAGAGATCTATATTCAGAGAAAGATCTAGAAAGACAAGAGTTTAAATGGAGACTGAAGCAATACATGCTATCGCTCTTTTTCATGTTTGGTTTTGTTTCTTTTTTTCTCATTGTTCACTCCATTGGTTACAATTGTTCTATACAACCAGACTTTTGTACAATGTGAAAGTATTTGCAGATCCTACACATGATTGCAGGCCACCAGGGGTGGGGGGATAGTGGTAGGGAGGGAAGAAAATTGGAAACTCAAGGGATTATGGAACTGAATCTTGTAAACTAAAAGTAAACAATCAAGTAAATGAAAAAGAAAAGAAAAGGCTGCCTGTGCTTGTTTACAGTCCAGAGCACAGGGTAGGAAAGTTGTAAATAGTCATCCCCTTAGATCATATGGGCTTGGAAGAATTAAAAATTTACAGATCCTTAAAACTAATTCAGAAAACAGCTACAGGGACAGATAGGTGGCACAATTAATAGAGCACCAGGCCTGAAGTCAGGTGGACCTGATTTCAAATCCAACCTCAGACATTTGACACTTAACTAACTGTGTGACCTTGAGCAGGTCACTTAACCCCAATTGCTTTGACTTCCCCCCTGAGAGACAGAGAGAGAGAAAGAGAGAGAGACAGAGAAAGAGAGACAGAGAGACAGAGAGACAGAGACAGAGACAGAGAATATATACATAAGAATTCTGAAACTTAAGACAGTGTCCCATGACTTCCAAGGAGCAGAGTCCAACTTTAATATTAAAGTTTGAAGTTTAAAAATAGGCTATAAAAATGAGCAACCACAAATAATAAAAAATTACCTGATCATAGATAGTTACTATGCTAACAGGGAAGGTGAAAATAAACTCAGAAAAGACAAAAATTCAAAATAGTTGTATACAAAATCTCAAAGTAAAATATGAATTGGTCTCAGCTCTGCCCCTACCCCACCCCCAAATTCCTGGAATAGCCTAAATAGCATTTCAAAATTCAAAAAGAGAGTTAGTGCAAAACTTGGTAAATAAATGAGTGATGCATGAAAATGATTGAAAAGTATCATGAATGTCATAAAGGTAGCACAAAAAATACTGAAAAAATAACACTTCAAAAAACAAAATTAGTCAAATGGTAAAAGAGGCACCAAAATGCATTGAAAAGAACTCCTTAAAAAGCAGAATTGGCCAACTAGAAAAGGAGATACAAAAGCTAACTGAAAACAAAACAATTTCCTTTAAAATAAAACAGAATTGGGCAAGAGGAACTTGATTCCATGACACAGAAAGAAATTAAGAAAAATATTAAAAGAATGAAACAAAATAGGAGAAATCATGAAATATTTAATTGGAAATAAATGAACTGGAAAATAGATCCAGGAGGGACAATTTAAGAATTATTGCACTACCTGAAAGCCTTGATCAAAGAAAGATCTTAGACATCATGTCTCAAGAAATTATCAAAAAACTTCCAGTTGCAAGATGGCAGTGTGATGTAGGAACTCACTTGAGGTCTACCAAATTCCCCTCCAAATAACCTTATAATAAGACCAAAAACTTCTTTACATAAATACAGGCTTCCACCAAAATCCCTCAATGCTCCAATTCCAAATTATGCAGTCAGAAATTTAGATGTGTGTTCATCTGACTTTAGATTAAGAAGCTGCTTAACAGAGATATTGAGAAAAAGTGCCAAATAAAACACCAAGACAAATGTTTTCCTGAACTATTAGGGAAGCTTCCATTTCTCAGAATTAAAAAAAATTCTTACTAATTACATTAAGAGTTCAAGCAATTTTGCCCAGGGTGACAGAGTCATTAGTCTGAGTGGAGTATCTCAAAGAAGTTACCTGAACACAGGTTCTCCTGACTTTGAGGTAGCCTCTTCAGGGCCCAAGCCCAGCAGGCCTACAATAT
>JAQQSW010001423.1:0-18413 GCA_028646575.1 Pseudocheirus occidentalis
AGAAAGAGCATCAGGTTCCACACTATTTCAACACTGACAAAATCACATAGAAAACCATTAGCCTAGAAGGGCCACATCCAAAATGACACCACTCACAACTGGTATGATGAATGCTTTACAAATTAAGGAGCTGTCCCATTTCACTGAACCTGAGCATCAGGAGAGCAAAAGCAGTGTCCACTCCAAATGTGTTTAGCATAGATTTCAAAATGCTTAAAAATCACAGCATTTTCCAACAAAATGGACATGACTGCTTCTGAAGACTGGAATACTGTCCAAGTTGTATGAAACCAAAGCTAAAAAGAAAACCACTTTACACATTTCTGTAGGCTTTAAGCCCTGTGAACAGTAACACCTTAAAGTCATAGACTCTGGACTCCAGACAATAACATACCCATGTCATGTAATAAAATGGCAAACGTCCCCAGACTTTGGATCTCTAGGGACTCAACTGCTCAACTTCTTTACAAATTACATACAATTTAATTTTTTTTTTAAAAAATGAATAATCACAACTTCATGCACTTCTAGAAAAGTATCAACTTTTTTTTTTTTAAAGCATCTACGCCTCAGGCTGAAGCCCCAAAAGCCTCTGTGTTTCAGTTCATAAAGCTCCTGATTGGAAATGCAGAACTACAGGCTAAGAATGATTGCTGCAAAGACTTCCACAGGAAATGTCGACATTTATTTTATACCAAAAAGTTATGTGCAACAAAGAAGCATTCTTACATATTTACAGGGTTCTTTTTTCCTACGAGTTAGAAAAACTGTGTCCCAAATCTCTTTCACAGAATATATCAATGTTGTTCAAAGGAATATTTGCCTGGTGCTTCTACTTCAAATGAGTGTTTCCTTTGGAGATTAAAGCACTCGTAATAAATATTTCTAATGGAATGCACTACACAGATCGACCCATGCCAAATACTGAGGCCGCGCTTTAAGCCAGTTTTATAGAGATGGACCATTTCAACTTCTCTGGACTAATGTAAGGATCACGTTTCATTAAACAAGGTTGGTCAAACCAGAATCATGGTTTATTAGATGATTTATTGAGGTTCAGTCCACCTAAGTTCAAAGCCCCCGTGGCTGGCTGAAGCATCAAAAAGGGATGGTTCTGATGATCAATGGAGGTCGGTGTTCACGTAGCCTCTTCCAGATGTGAGCTGCTCCCTCAAAGAGGCATCAAAGGTGGGAGGGGGGAAAGTGTTCATCCCCTTTAAATCTGTCAGTATTTGTCTTCAGCTGGAACTTGTCCAGCCAACAATAACTGTCAGTCTGAGAATTTTCCCCAAAACTTTCCTATTCCACCACAAGCAAGTAACACAAATCCAAGATTCAAAGAGAACTGAAGATGTTTGATGGTTTTTTTTTTTTTGCTGTTGCTTGTCCATGGCAATATGAAAACCACGAGAGCTGAAGCCAGTCGGTTTAGTCTTCGTTTTTTACCTCTCTGTCTTATTCTATGTGCCTGTAACCCAAGAAACCTTAAGATTTCTAGAAGCCAAATTTTCATTAATTTTTTACTCTTCTGTCTGAAAATAGTCAAGTCCACACACTTTGGGACTCTTAGTAATAACGGATTTAATGAGAAGTTGCATGAAATACAAGTACAATTCCTGGCACACAACTGGTTAACCCTGAGCTATTTCACCAGAAGAGAAAAGGTTTTCACCCCAGACAACATCAGATGACAAAAACAGAAATGAAAAAAAAAAAAAAAAAACAGTCCCAAACCTCCCCCAGATCCCCTAGAATCTGTAATCCCACCAATTTTTTTAAACCATTTTATCAAATTACATTCAAGACTTACAAAAAGTGTGTAAGAGATCTTTGTTCTGAGTCAATTCACCAATAACATGAACTACAAAAAGCCCTGCTTAAAAAAAAATGAAAAGCTAAGAAAGAGCTTTAAAAATTCTTTTCCCTACCCCATTCTTCAAAGATGTTGGCAAATCAAGTCAGCGGGTTAAAACAAAACATCCAATCCAAAATGCTTTTCCAGTCTACAGCAAAATTTAAATTTGACAAATATGGTGGCTTTTATTGGGGGTGGGGGGGAGGAGGTGCAGGGCAGGGTCAATCCAGGGCAAAAAAAAAAGTCATGAAATCAAGCTTCTTACTATGCGTACAGGTGCTTATCGAGGCAGTTACAATGAATGGTAAGCTCATACATCAAGCAGCACACAGTCATCTCTTTTGTGGAGAAAAAGCACATTAAATCTACTAGTCACAGGAATGTATTAAAATAACTCACTTCTATACAATATATTAACCAGTGGTGTTTCCCCTAAGGCTTATGAGAGGAAAAGAAAGGAAAGCCATAAGGGTCCCAGTTGAGTATTCAACTCGTGTCCTCTTGTTCAAGTTCAAGCTGTGGGAGAAAGAACTAAACATTAAGAGAAGTTTGAAGTATACGCTGCTGGTTCATACAAAGTGGGGTGGAAAACTGTCTCAAGCTGGGATGGGAACGTGCGGAGTGCTTCCTAATCTGTGTCACGTCACCACAGCACTCTTCGTCCTTACACCGTCTCCTCCCAAATCTTAGATGAGGGAATTTCAGTGAATTGCCTTAGCAAAACTGAAATTATTTTTCACAAATTTATCAATACTCTCCTCCAAAAAAAAATTGTTGACCTTCAAGCAGCATCGTCTCCTAGTGTTCTTAAACCATTAGAGTACGAGAAATTCATAGAAGAAATGTGTTCTTTAAACATTCACATTCACAGGAAAAGGAAGTTTTTGTTCAATGGATTAGGTCGTTTTTAAATACACTGCTTTGAAGTTTAGAACATACAGCCAGCTCCCTAATCTACCTGCTTGGAGGGCAGAAAACACTACTGATTTTATGAACTGAGAGACTTCAGCTGAAAAAAAACCTACCACACTGGTGCTGATTCTGCAGACTGGGCCTTTCTAAGCCTGTTCTCTGCCCTCCAGTTTCCATTCATTAATTCCCCGAGTCTGGTCAGCTACACTTGGACACGATGGTTAACAGAACTGGAACCAATGCTATTGCTACTACTCAGCCTAAGGACCAGAAGGACCACATACAGTGCTTTTCTACAGACTGTGAGTTTTTCTATTCCATTAATGTGGGGAGGAGGAAGGGAAAGCAAGGACACTTCTGCCTGCTGAGTTCAACACACAAAATATTTGGTTTAAGGATTGAAGACAGAAGGCACTTTTAATATTGTGTTTTAGGATGTTGACCATAGAAACACACCATCACAACTTGCACTGGATTTATTCAGATCAGCTTCTTAACAACTTCATCCTGCACTTTCCATGGCTCTTGGAAAGAGCAATGCCAGCACTCCTGGAGTCTGCCTCCCTTTGGGACCTACAACACTCTCTTTTCCCTCCTAAGGAGATTGAATCTCTCCTGAGAAGTGCAGGGTATCAGGTCTAAAGTTCACTTCTAAATATAGTAGAAAACTGAGATTCTAAACCAGATCACTCTATGTCTAGTTAGTGCAGAATTCATCTACTCGGGAAATCCCTCTGGAACTACGCAGGACTTCAAGCCTCCTTTGCAGTCCTTGGGCTGACTAACAAACTTACTACCAATGAGTCATAACACTGCTTGGCTGTCTGGCACCAATTCAAACGAAAAAATGTCTGCAGGAAAACTCAACTGTCAGAAGAAACGAAGCCCCTAAGGACCCTTAAGTTAATATCACCAACCCCATCCTCTTTTCCCATCCTTCACGCCCCAGAGACACCTTCCTCATGGCCAGGTCTGGTCACTCAATCTGTGTAGGTAACAACCAGTCCCATTTCATGACTTCACATAAACTCAACCTCAGTTTCTTTCTTAGAGAAGAGGTGCAGGGCAGGGGACCCGCACCCCGAAGGTCCGTGCGGCTGGCTAGCCCGGAAGAAACGGTTACTAGTGCTTTTGTTGAGATGCTACCCACCTGTAGGGGCTTCCTGACTCCTTCCACCATTAGTCAACTACGAGCTGAAGATTCTTCATCGCTACACTTTAAACTAAACTGTAGAGGAGCTCTGCGGGGACGGAGCCAATATTTCTACCTTTATTGACAATATCACATAAATGGATATTCTATTTGAATCTACATGTTTCAATCCATCGGCTAAAAATGTATTACATACTGTAAACATGGCAATATTTAATACGGTATCTATTCTAAAATATTTTCATGTCATGATCACATTTTTAATACCTGAAACTGAATTTATACATGTAAGAGAATTACTAGCAACTGTTGCTTCACTTGACAATCGGGGACTGGGGAGAAAAAAACGATACTTTTGTTATTTCAGAAACATCGTCAAAGGAAAGTTAAAGCTTGTCTTTGATTGGCTCGGAGTATCCTCTTTTGTATCCATATTCAAATGGAAGATTGACACAGAAAATAGATAGGGCCCCTTCTAATTTACAGGATTTTCTTAAAAATCAGTTTAAGAATCTTAGGGAAAGTGTCTGATATGAAGAATAAAAAAAATTACTGCAAAATAAACCGAATGGACAAAGGGTCTGCAGACTGTCCGCTCAGAGCTCGCCGGGCTGGCTCAGTCCTGTTTAGGCTGCAGCTGCCGTTTCCAGGCTTCATTCAAGTAAACGAGTCGTTTGTAGTTGATGATGAGGAGAAAGAAGTTCAGCACGTATGTGAAAACAGAAAGAATGCAAAATTCCTTCAGCACAAAGTACAGAATGTACGCAAGGTACAGGGACCCTACCACAGACACTATGGAGGAGCTCATGAGGATTAAAGCTGCGACTGCACTGGCCGTCATGCCTGCAAGAGAGAGAACAGAATGGGTCAGTGAGGCCCCACAATGCCTTGATCTCGCACCGAGGGGGTCATAGGCATGACACTGCTGACCGGACATGGGCGCCCAGTCAAAGAGGAACATCAGTTATTCGATCTGACATTTAAGATTGACACCCAAACCAGGAATGTCTGCTGCAGCAGGTGAGGCCGATCAAGTGTAGCTGTGTCTGCAGAGACCGTCCCTGATTATGCTGCTCCCATCTGGGGCCGTCAATATTGCAGGGAGAGGGACTTGAACATGCCTGCCTTTCCCTATTCCCTAGTCCCACCTTCTCAGATTCTCCCTCCTGAAAGACAGAGAAGGAAATACTCAATCTCAGGTTAAGGGAAAGGCCTTTAGAAGTGCCATATTTAACTCAGCTCAGAAAGATGCTGAGACCTTTGCTGTGATTTCTCTTTTGCCGCACTTTAAAAATATGCAAATCATTTGGCAAGAAAAATATTGATCTGGCCATTGATCTGCCTGCCCCACTAGGTCTACTCTAAATACAAAACTAATCCCTTTCTTAGAAGGAGGCCCTTCAGGAACTCGCGTGCCAGGAATCCACAGACTTGCCTTCAAGCTTTAGCAAGGTTTTCTTTGCTTTGCTTTTGGAGGGGGGAAGGCAAGGCAATAGGGGTTAAGTGACTTGCCCAAGGTTACATGTAAGTGTTAAGTGTCTGAGGGCACATTTGAACTCAGGTCCTCTGAATTCCAGGGCCAGTGTTCTATTCACTGCGCCACCTAGCTGCCCCTTTAACGAGGTTCTTGAAGACTTAAGAGGGTGGCTGTAGTGCACACGTGATTCTTCATATAGTAATATTGTTTTCATTTTTTTTTCACTGAAGGACTGTTTCCAAAGGATATACACAGATAACATCAATGGCAAAAAAAAAAAAAGTGTCTCAAATGTACTACAGGACATAATCCCCATAGAATTCTGGGAGACAAGCTACTATCCGGATAACTCTGTATCTATGACACAGGGGTATTCAACTTTAGACAAAGCACAACATAGGAAAATCCAAGGACAAACAAAGGGTGATTATTTCATGAACTCCTTGTGGATTCCCTAAAATAGAAAAGCATTTCAAATAGAAAAGAAATGGGTATTAGACCTGTGAAGGGTTCGGAGGAAGCGGCCTCTCCCAATGCAATAGTATCAGCCCCTGGCCAGCAGCCGGTCCTCTTGGACACTCACACCTGGGAGCACCGGGAGACTCGGTCATTTGCCCAAACTCTCACTCACAGACAGGATGTGTCAAAGCTGGGCTGGAGCTCAGATCACCCTGGCTAGAAGGCTAACTCTTTATCCCCTTCACCACACTGCCCCTCATATTTCAAATGGGACCAGACTCATACCAGTGCATCTCATACATCTTTTCCAGGTCACCCTATGCTTCCATTGAGCACCTTTTATTTACACAGGGTGATAGAACAGAGTTCAGGGACAGGGAGCAAAGGGCTGGGGGGGGCGGGGGGGGAGGGCCAAAGAGACAGAAGAAAGCCGTTCAATGGCACAAAGGTAACAGTGCCAACAACTGGCTCTGGGCTAACAAGTCAATCATGAGCTGTTCAAGTGTCCCTGTACTATATAAAATCATAGTGTCTGGAGGCCTGATGCACTAAGAGACGACTGTGTCATCTGAATATGCACTTGGTGACATTAATCCATTCCTACAATCCTGCATCTGAAGTTGTTTTGGGGGATCCTGTAGGAAATCTCTCTGTGGCAACTAAGAGCGTGAGATTTGGGGGTGTCCCTTCCCAGTGTGGCACTCAGAGGTCTCACGCACAGCACACGCACTCCAAGCTCCCAAATCCCAACTAGTCCATGCTGTCACCTCCTATCGCCTGACAGTTGTCAAACATCACAGGTAGTTGTCAAGTTTTACGACATAAACATCAGAAGGGAGGGTCTCTTCCAGGGAGCTGGCAGCATTCCTTAGTGGCAGCTGCCTTGCGAGAAAGGCATCTCTGTATCAGCTAGGAGAAATCATGCCCGACTCATCTAGGGTTCTTCTGAGATGGCAAATAAGCATGAAGCCAAGCAGAAGCCAGGTGGATGTAGCTGATGAAACCCAGAGAAAGCCCTGAATAATGCTCAACACATCATGGGTTATTTTTTTTTTAAGTTCACAATGGGATGAGAGTGGAGTATGCTGGAAATAACAATGGCTCAGGAAGAAGATCAAAGTTCTAGTGGTGATTCTGTTACTAACCAGCTTTGTGACCTTGGACAAAGTACTCTCCATTTCTGGGCCTATTCTCCTCATCTGTGCAATGGGAGAGTGGGGCTCAAGGACCTCTCATGTCCCCTAGAGCTCTAAAAATTCTATGTCTGCTAGGAATAATAAATGAAGCTAAACAAATAGTCACATTTCCAGATAAAGGAGTACAAACAGCAGGATGACCAAAGGCTTGGTACATAACTAACACAAGAAAGAACTGGAGCTACTGATCATTACCATGTAACATGTGAAACAGGGAGTGTGAACAGAAAAATCGCTGTGCTTAGAGGCAATACCAAGCTATCCCAAATCAATAAATCCCAAGACAATAAAGATAAATAGAAGAGAAATTCCCACATTGTAGGTACCGGCATAAAAATCACAGGTGCTTTAGGCTCAACACAAATGAGGTAATGGGCTCTGGGAAAGCTATATTTCAAAGACAATGGATCCAGTGAATCAACAACACAGGAAAGGGATTCTAGGTGTCACTGTAGCCTGCTGCCTTAAGAGATGTCAGTGTGCAGGGGGGGCCAAAAAGCCTACCAAGGACTGCTCAATTACCATAAAAGGGGCAAAACACCTCAGTATACACTCATGATGTGTCTCCATCTGAAATCCATGTAGTTCAGAACTACCACGTCTTAAGAGAGAATGGAAAACAAACAAGTCTAGAGAAAGGCAGCTTAATATTAAGTAAGGGAGATGAATAGAAGGAGCACAGACTACGAAAAGAAAAAAATATGAAAGAAATTAGAATCAAAATCAGTAAAATCATGAAGGATAAGGGGATGGGTAAACAGCCTTTATTCCCAACAACTCTTCAAATACTTGGTAACTAGAAGGCATCCACAGAAGTGTTAAGAACTTAGCTCTAGAACCTAAATGGAAGTATTGACACTGAAAATAGTAAAGTCATAGAATTCATTTCCCTAAAAGAAGGGACAGGCTCAAAACAAGCAGGCACATGATGAAATCATGGAGGTGAGACCTAGAGCGGGTTATTAAGGAAAACAACAGATGTTTGGGGATAGGGGGAGGACACGGGGTGTCTGCCCTGCCCTCCTGAGGTTGAGAGATCTTGGAAGACCACAGGATCAAAGACCTAAAGCTAGAAGGGGATGCTTAGGTCAAGGAGTCCCAAGTCCCCATGACAGATGTGGGAACTGAAAGCAGACAGGTCAGCAGCAGAATCCTTCCCCAAACCACTCCTTGGTACCACTTGTCTACCTGCCAAGATATGGAACACTAAATGAACCCTATTTCTGATTAGTACAGAAACTCTTCCACTGTACCACACTGCCTCAAGGCCATCATACATTTCTTATTCAAGTAGTAGATATGAGGTAAAAGTCAGTGGAGAGTAGTGGACAGAGAACTAGCTGTGAGATCAGATACTCCTGGCTCTAAGTTTCACCTCTGACACATCCAGGCTGTTTCCCTGCGCAAGTCACCTGTCTCAATGCCCTCCTCTGATACCGCCCCCTGTCCCAGGCAACTTCACCCTCACAGGTGACAAAGCTGTCTCCAGGATGGGCCTAGCCCCGAGGCCTGAGGCTCAGGGTATATCTGTCTCAACACTCTTAGGATTCCAAGTTGTGAACAATTGCCAGCTTTTTATTATTTAGAGGAAGCTTTCTAACTGGGAGTTCTGAAATCCCGGCTCCGAGGCAAAATCAAAACAAGACAAATAAAAAACTATAATGTGGAACAGTGATTCTGTGTCCAATATGGTACCGGATGCATATTACAGTACAAGGCTTGATCTATATATATATTCTAAGGAATTTACAACCTAATAAGCAAAAAATTGGAAAGTATAACATAATTTCATTTAAAAAAACCAAAACTGAATAAAAGGAGACCAGCAGAAACAAGATATTCAACAGGGACGCTTCAGCACTTAAGTCTGAAGGGCCTAGAACCTCCCAGAGGTGAGTTTTCTTAGGTTCTGATGTGATCAAGAAGCCACTGTCAACATGGCCAAAGAACACCAAGAAGCTGTGTTAAGGTAGCTGCAATCAAGTCCCAGGGAGACCCTTTATCACTTTACAGGGCAAAACTTGCCTAATTAATGCTGAAGAGGGAGAGATAAACCCTGACAGATAACGGTCCTATCATACACTGGCCCCTTGGTGGCAATGTCCTAAAGATTCTACCTAGAGGGACTTTCCCTAACCTAAAATAACATAACTTCATATCAACCAGATTACAAAGAAAACATATAAATTATAGGAAAAAAGATGACAAATTTATAGTACTATTTATGGCATTAGGAAGATTTTCTATAACTTTAGAGAGGTTATCCTGGACACGAGGGTCTGAAAGCCCTTATTTAAGTCTACATTTCTCTGAGTTCCACTAGATCCATATTAGATGTTGGCTGAACTAATCCCAAGGTTTAACGCTGACCGCTGCCTTATGTGCCGGGGACTGTGGGTTGTTTTTAACACAGCCTGTTTAGTAAATCAGACACTCCTTTTCACAGAATATAAAAAGCAGATTTTTTCCTGGCCACACATACATGGATTTTATGTAACTGATAAAAGACTTACCAAGTAACAGCTGTAGTATATAAAATATAAGTCCAAAAACACTGTTTGGTTGGTTTATTGCACTGTCCTTTCCAAAGATGGACCCCAAAAGACCAAATCCTTGACCCCATCTGTAAAATAAGGAAAATGGGTAATACTACATTTGAATCTCCACATACTTTTAATCTAAAATAATCCCCAAACAAACCAAACAATTAAAAAATAATCACACTCTCTGGTCATAAATGGTTGTCTACCATTCATGGTAAATAAAAAAGAATCATTCCACAGTAGGAAAATAACTTTTTAAAGTTTTGTGCCAAATAAATCAGTACAGCATTAAAATGGGAGCACTGGTTTAAGTCTAGTCTTAAAAATGAATCCCTTTCACAATTCTGATCTGCAGATGCTCTGGACAGCCACACTGACCTCACTGATTTGGAGAACACACGTTGACTTCAGCATCTCTTGCCTTCTCTCTCACAAGAGGCCCAAAGTCATTTCTTGGTAGGGATGTCATTTGCATTATCAGGACTGTTAATATTTTCTCCAGTTAAATTAACCAAACTCATCCACAGTTGTATGCTGAAAACTGACAAGTGGGTCAGACACAATGCATTTGTGGTTCTAAGCTTCTAGTTAGTGTCAACATGAGAAACCAGGGAAGGCAAAGTTACAGAGTGGCCAGGGTGCCAGACTTGAGAGTCAGACTAGATGCCTCTGACTTTTACCAACTGTATGACACTGGGCAAGTCTAATTAACCTCTCTGGGTCTTCAGAGTTTTCTCGTCTGTAAAATAAGAGGATTAGACCAGATGGTCTCTAAACTGATGATCACTTTACAAAAGAAAACAAGAACAAAAACCTCCCAGGAGGTAAAACAGAAAAAGACTCTACTTTTTTTTTAAGTGTAATTTTTAAAGACAAAAACAGTATGCCACCATGGTGGGGGTGGGGGGTGGGGAGGAAGGGGAGAAAAATCTGAAACTCAAGAGATTCTGGAACTGAATCTTGTAAACCAAAAGTAAATAAACAAGTCAATAAAAATCAATTTTTTTTAAAAAGACAAAAACATTATAGATTCATAATTCACCCAGACCTTCATCTTTTGTTGGACAGTTTAACAACTGTTTGAAGACTTGATTTAAAGTTTTCAATATTTTTCCATTTTGCAAGGAAAGAGATGCTAAATTTTTAATATAGCACAACCTGACCTTAAATCTATGATTCTATTTTTTATTTTTGGAAAATAATCTTCAAACTCTAAAGTGATTTTGAATAAAACAACTCTTTAACTGTAACCCTCTTCACAAAAATCAACCGGAAAAGATTATAAATCAGTAACTGAACACTTTAAAACCCTAAAATTTGATGTTTCATCACATACACAAGGATGTGGCTAAACCAGATCATCCCTCACTCAATCAACCAGCAAGAGTCAATAAGCTGGCCCTTCTGTGCCACCCATCAGGGAATCATAAAATGGGCCAGGATCCACCCTAGAACAGAGAGTACTCTCCAAGGCTCTTCTGCCTTTCTTAGGATCACACCTCTAGAGCATTCTCTAGCTGCAAACATGATGGTGCTGGGAGCCAGACCTGAGTCCCACCTGACAGGCTGCTCACAGGCTTGGCTTAGAAGGGCCCACTTGAAGGTGTGCAAGCTGATCTTTCACACAGGCAATCCAGTGCGGTCCAGCACTGCCAGCCTGCAGCCCTCCCAAGGCTGATGGAAAACAACTGAGGAGGCTGCCAACAAGCGCCAAGGGGAGGAATGGTTACTGCACACTTGGAGCTCTGCTCTGAACCAGGCAAGGACACCCAGAAATAAGCTTATTTCTGAACTTGCTGAAAACACAGCACCAACCTCTACTGTACCCACAATGAATCCTTGAAAAATTACTTCTTTAATACAATTTTTGAAAGGCATTGTGATATGCTGGCTAGAGTCAGCACATCCTGGGTTCAAGTACCGCCTCTGACAGGCACTGGCCCTATGAACCATATCCATGCTATGGGAAACTCTGGCTGTAGAGTGCTGAGAAGACGCAACTGCTTTAATCTCAGAATATCCTCATATGGGAGCTCCCCAAGACATGGAAAGCACAGGTCCAGGGCTTGTAATCTGGGTACCTAGATCTGCTTCAAAGGTCATGCTAACAAACACTGAAGAGTCTCTGTGAATCAGAATAAGCTGAAATCATAATTTAGAAATAAAAAAATCATTCTTAAAAAGGAGCTGGGGCCATTTCCATTTCTGACTACTGAGTACAACTCAGGCCACCACTTTTAGGTACCAACATCGCACTTTTTACAAAAGCCCTTCCCTATACACAATCTCACTTGATCCTAATAGCAATCTTGGCAAAGCAAGCCTTACATTGTCTGCTTGGGGAAACCAATCAGTTCAGAGACTTGATTCTGGTCTGAGTGGAACCTGCCATTAGAATCTGGGTCTCCTAATGTGGGGGGACACTGTAAGGGAGAGAGGGAGAGCTGACTGGAAGAAAAAAGGGGGAGAGGGAAAGGGAGAGGGAGAGGGAGAGAAAGAGGAGAAAGAAGGGGGGAAGAGGAAAAGAAAGAGAAAGTAGGGAGGGAGTGGGGGGGGGGGGAGAAGAGAGGAAGAGAGGGAGTGGGCAGGAAAGCCATACCTCCCTGAGAGAAAGGAGAAAGGGGGGAGGAAAGATGGGGGGGGGAAGGTACTGGGCCTGTGATATCTCTGTCTTAGGAAACTCCCTCCACCAAGACAGGTCAACCTGCACCATCCCTGCCACTTAGTGTTTTGGAGAGCTGCTTAAACTACTCAAAGGTTAACTGACCTGTGAAAAGTCCCAGGGCAGTATTTGTCAAAGACAACACTTGAACCCAGGGCTTGTTGGCTTCCAGATCCACACTACTGATTAGGATGAAGTGCCTCTTTTACCACTGCATTGGTACAAAAGGTCCTAAGAATCCCAGCAAATGCAGACAAGTTGCATTTATCATTTCTTACAAAGTGGAAAAGACAGAATTATTCTCTGAAGGGTAGAATGAGGCTCCATGGGGGAAGTTGGAACAGGTAAGAGCAAAATGTAAGGAGTAACTTCCTAACCCTCAGTGGCCCCAAAACAGTGTGGGAGCCTCAAAGGCAAAAACAACCCTACTAATAATAGCTGATATTTGCGAAGCCCTTGACATACACGATCTCACTGGGGCCTCACAACAATACCTGAGCTAAGTGGGTGGTCTTGTCCCCACTTTAGAGATAAGGAAAGCTGGGCCCTGAGGGACCGGGACTTTCCAGTCTGAGTCCAAGTGTCCAAGGTCAACATTCTGGCCACATTCTCAGTGGGGTCCCCCCTCCTACCCACCGCCCCTTTGCAAAACTCTCATCCACGTGCTGGCGTTAGGAGACTGCAGAATTCAAGCTTGAGAAAGGGGCTGACTGAGAGGACTGTGAGGGTCGCCTTCTACGGTAGGATTCTATGAAATGCATTCAATTTTAATATATTCAAACCCGTTTAGTTCATTTTATTAAGTAGGATACTATACTCAAAACTGTAAAGCACATTTTCACAAATCCCATTTTAAGTGAACTAGAGAAGTTTGTGGCTTGACTTAATGTAACTCAACAGTGAATCTTTCATAGAAGAACCCCCCAAAAAAACGGGGGGTGGACGTGGCCAGGGCTGGTGGGGGTCCACACAGGGTTATCTAAGACAGTACACACCAATGCAGGCAGACCATTTCACTTCAAGCAGAATCAACAGGATGCCAACAGGAGGGGGAGCATCTGTTCACCTCACCTAAATTCCATTTCTGTTCAGTAACTTTTAGGTCAGAAATACACGACACTTTCCCAGGGGAACGAAATAGGACATGTTTGAGCGACTTCACCCTCCCCCCCATTTTTGCCAGCTTCTTTACCCAGGGCTAAGACTAAAGGGCCACGTGTTGCTGGTTCTTCTGGCCGTGCAAATTCAGCTTTGCCTTTTCTCCTGCATCTTAACAAAAAAATTTGAAGCTCAAGTGTCCAACTTGGCTACATTCAAAATAATTCCAACTATGTTATACTTTACATTCTTTGAAATATAATTCACTTAATCTTCAGGATGCTTTTTGTACTAATGATAGTACATTCATTTCCAAATACATCCTTCCCTCCTCTCTCACCCAGAAATGCACTTCTTTGAAGAGACTGAAAGAGAAAAGCAGTTCAGTGAAATTACTGTTCACGTCAGACCATATGTGAAACATGCCCCACCCAAAGTCTCCCACCTTTGCAGTAAGAGGCAGGAGATTCATTTCCTCGGTATCTCCTTGAGGCTGAGGGTGGCAATGGTAATTCCACTGTATCTTTCTGCTGGAGTCACTGGGCAGAGTTTGCCTGGTTGTGCTTCCTTTATACTAAATCAGTCTATACAATCTTTCCTGATTCTCTGAATTCTTCATTCACCCTTCATTCTTCCAGGACAGTAATATTCCATCACACAGATGGACCACAACGTTTAGCCAAGCCCCCTAAACGAGGGGCATCTCTCCACGCTGTGTGTCCAGTCCCTGGCTACCACACAAAGTGCCTCAATCACTATTTCGGTAAGTAAAGGACTCGTCTGTCTTTGACCTTTGGGACACACATACCCAGCAGGGGGATGCATGCCTGGGTCAAAAGAGTCACTTTTTAAAAATATCTAATTCCACCCTCATTTTCTAAACATTTTCTTGTTTTCTTAAAAGATCAACTCTGCTCAAATGGACTGAAGGTGAACAGCCGTGATACCCAAGAAGTTGTAACTGAGCCACCAAAAATTTAACCCTCTTTGTACCTTAAACTTTTTTTTCATAACCAGCCCTTATGTCACTAAAAAAGCCCAAATATGAGATGAATGATGACAGCAAGTGAATAAGAAAAATTTCTTTCCCCAAATATGTGTTTAAATATTCAAATAAATATAAGTACTTTTATCACTGCAATAAACAAACACATACTAGGCACATATTACGTATCAGTCTCGTACAATGGTAAGCACTGGGGACAAGACCAAAGGAAACAGGCCCTGCCCTCAAAGCCCAAGCAAAATCACCCCAGGGTGGGGGTGGGAGGAGCCTGAACCAAGTCCAAAGAGGAGGTGAGGAGAGAGGGCATTCTTGGTGTGCAGGACAGCCAAGTCACCCAGGTGAGAGAAGGAAGGCTACGGATGGAGAACAGCAAGGACACCTGTTTGGCTGGTGCAGAAGAGTGCCAGGCGGGAGAAATAGGGAGTGAAACTAGAAACACAATCTCCAGCCAGATGGAAAAGGGCTTTAAATTTATGCCAAACAGAAAAGTGTGTATTTGATCCTAGAGGCAAGAAGAGTCACTTGAGTTGAGAAAAGGGAAGAGGCTTCAGCAGTCCTGGACCTTGGCAGTCCCCCAAGCTCTGTGGAGGACGGACTAGAAAGGGGAGAGAGAGGGTGGAGGCAGGGAGGACTTGTTAAGAGTCACAGGCCAGGAGAGGAGGTCTGGGGGCCAAGCCATGGCCACTAAGTGGCCCTGAAGGCTGAGGAAGCATGGTGGGCCAATGATACTCAGCGAGGGGAAGGGAGGTGATGAATCACAGATGAAAAAGGCCTGCATCATCAGACATGCTCTTTATAGGCTGCACAGAGGAGTTTCTATTTTACCCCTGAAGTACTAGATAGCCCCTGGAGATGATCAAGTAACAATGGCCGCAGCTTTCTTAGCAGCCCAGACACATTTTACCCTTGTGCTTTAGCTAAACAGTTAAAACTCCCAAGCCCTTTTTTTCTCCAACATGAACTCTTACCTCTCTATTCTGCATATGCAGGTAATAATTTTTTTAATTAAAAGTATATTATAAAGTGAACTTTATAAACTCAATAAATAGGGGGGAAATGAAACTAAGATTCCCAATAAAGCCACATATGGCCAGGTCCCAGTCAGTGCAAACAATGAATCTCCTCAACTTGTGACATATTTTCAAAGTTATAATTAGTAAAATATGGCAACTGGATCCATGCCAGTGGAAATATACAGTAGGATTCTGAATAACACAACTACTTTGAAGGATTCCTTTTTCTTTTTTTACACCAATCATGAACTACTCATAATCTAAAAACATATTTTTTCCAAAGAAAACTCTATAAACTTTAAGAAAACAGAAATAACCCATCTGGTCTGTGACTTCTTCTAATGTCTTTTAGGTACAGAAAAAAGTTGTTTCTGTTGCTTTTTTTTTTATTATGTGGTTATTATCATTATACATATTCTTTTAATTCTACTTTTGGAGCTATTCATCTCTGCCTATGTTTTCCCATTTCTTTGTATTCTTTCTCTATGGAAATGGAGTAAGAGACTTGGTGACAGAAGTCGTGAACATTTGGGGAGCTCATCTGACCTCCCCAGTGAGAGATGAAAAAGGGCTGGCAATGCTTACCTTCTAGAGTTGCTGGGAGCATAGCTCTTTGCAAATCTGCAACTCCAAAAATGGGATTTTATTGTTGTTATTTGTCATTTGTACAGGATAACAGGCTGTTGTATTGAGAAGTTTTCTCATAAGTTACTCACTTACTGTAATTGGATTTTCAAACCTGAATTTAGCTAAGACTTTCCGTTTTTCCTCATTAAATTGAATCTCATTTAGTTTTATAGCTTTGGCCGATCACTTGAATCTTGTTTCTGCAATTCAGTGGCTGAGCTGCTCCTTCAGCTTTGCGCCATCTGGATCTTTTATAAATAAGTCTCACTGGGATGTCAAAGTCACCTGGTGAGGTGGTTCAGTACTCTGCTCCAATGGGCCTCGGTCCCTGCTCTATAAAATGAGATGGCTGGATCAGAAGCCTCTGAGGGCCCTTCTAGCTCTAGACCTAGGAACTTATAAATGAGGCTTTAAAGGAAAGCTCACAAATCATCTCATCTGTGCATCACACCCACCTTCTGATGCTATCACGGCTTCCTCAGCAATCCTTTTTCTGTACTACAACCGTCTCTTTGTGGTCACTGGGTGACTGTCCCACATTCTGCAGGAGACTTTTTCCCTAGTGTAACTTTCTATTGTAGAAAACCCTTTAAAATGTGCCAAAAGAAAGAACAAAAAACACAAAACTGAAAGCTTTGTCATTATAATGACTAAGTTTCAGTCCCAGAGAAGAGATGAGAAAACATGCCTCCCTCCCATCTTTGCAGAGGTAGAAACTCTACCTATGGGATACAGAGCACACCATAAGCCACTGCTGTTCTCTTCTGACGGTCCCTCCCACCGTAGGACTGTCAACAACCATTTATTCTGTTAAGGATGTACGTGTGCCATGTCCCGCGCTCAGAGCTGGAGAACTCAGAAGCTCGTCTAGGAGGCTAACACACTCAGTGGAAGAAACATGCACCTGTGGGCCCAGGCTGGATAACACCTGGAAGGAAAAGGCACTAGCAGCTTGGGGAAGGGGAGGGATGGAGGGCGGGGAGAGAAGGACAAAGGAGGAACTGCCCCAGAGTCTGCAAGGAAGCCAGGGAGCCTGGGTGGAGGGGAGGAAGGAGAACAGAGGAAGCAATTTATGCAGGTCAGTACAGGGGTGGAGGGTGGGCAGAGAATGGGTCCAATACTGGGAACCTGGGGAAGCAGCTGTGTCCCTGAGGGAAAGGTTTTAGGGAAAAGAGAAGTTCTATTTTGGAAGTCCGACAGGCAGAACTCAGGAAAGAGACCAGAGGAGGATGCAGAGATCTGGAAGTCACCTGCAGAGAGATACTGAACCCATGAAAACAGAACAGAAACACCAAGTGAGGGGAGAGAAAGAAGAGGCCCCAGGTCAGTCCTGGGACAGACCCAGGGCAGTTTGGGGAGGGTGACACCGGAGAAGATTCTCCCAAAGCCACTGAGGAGCTATCAGTTGGGAGAAGACTCAAAAAAGGGCCCAGAAAAGAGAAGCATCCTGGAGGAGACCATGCTTAACAGTGGGGAGCGGGAGACAGCTACAGGACGACTGTGAGGTCACCAACTCCTCCACAGAAAGGATTAGGTCTAGAATCCAGGTCCCAGTTCCAGGCCTGCTCCTTCCACAGTCTAATACCACTACTTTGTTTAAGTCAACTCTGCTAGCCTCAGTTTCTTCAACTATAAGATGAAGATAATATTGCTTAACCCCTCCCTACATATACTTAGAAGTGTCAGAAGAGATAGTATAGACAAAGCACTTGAGAAATCTTCAAGATCTATATGTAAACTTAAGCCATGATTTGAGCCTAAAGAAAGAAAACAACACCGAGTATTTCTTTGGATTTATTTTATGTGGTTGATGTACAATTATATTAATTTGTTTCTACAAATTATGGCTTTCCAGAAGCTTCATAAGCATAACAATGTGAGTAAAAAATGTATTTAAGCAGATGTGTTGAATTAAAGTACTATTCCAGGGAAACACATAATGATCTAAAGGGAAAGAATTTCTAGTAACCTGTAAATTCATTATCAGCAATGCCGGGCTTAGAGATGTTCAACTGATAACTCAATTGGAGTAGGGTCTAATCAAGAACAAAGATCAGACTTTTTAAAAAGAAAAAGAACAGGGTTGAAACTCCATTTTTATGGCCAGAAGCACACTGGAATTGTGACCCCATGAAGGTTTCACTTATAAACTCACATGGGACAGAGGAAAAGAGAATTAGAAACAAGATTTGTTGTAAACAAGACTTTGGTTATTTCCCTTAAACAAGTTTATTTTTTTTAATTAGCCAGCTCTTACTGGTCCGTTCCACACTGTCAGCACATCCTTCTCAAGGGAATGCTTTCTTATAATAAAGAACTGCAGTTAAGTAAAACAAACCAAAGTGCAGATCTGATGATGGATGCTTTATTTCCTTTTTTTAAAAATCTTGAATTTATTATGCTTTTAGCATT
>JAQQSW010001425.1:6043-18390 GCA_028646575.1 Pseudocheirus occidentalis
AGCATTCTTGCTGAAAAAACCAGAGCTGAACAGAAAACTTGTCAATCAAACACAAGAAGCATGAGAAGGTAAACGTGGGAAAGAAATCATAAGGAACTTGTCAAATTTGATTTATTTACATGCCGATATGGAAAAACAATAATAGTAACTTATGAAACTTTTCTTAGCATGAGGATAGGTGAAGGGAATACAAATGTATATATATGAATACTTACACATAGGTCCATATAGGAGGCTATATATGCATATGAATACATATCTGAGCATGTGTGCATATGTGTATACAGAGGGTATAGGGGGATTGAATATGAAGGGATGATACTTTAAAAGATGAAATTCTGAGGTGGGAGAGGACTAGAACGAGAGTAGACAGGGAGAAACAAAATGGGGTTAATCATCTCATAGAGAAGAGGCAAGGGATAACTATTACAAATTTACTTTCAATTACTCTCATTGACTTTGGCTTAGGAAAAGAATGGCATAAACTCTAAACTGGGCGTCATGTCACACAGGAGAGTAGGGGGCTTGAGGATGAGAGGGGGGATGAGGGAGGGGAGGTCAGGATCTGGGGGAGGCATGCTGGAAGCACACACTTCAGTAAACGGACAGGGACAGGGTAGAGAACAGAAAAAGAGGGGGGGAGGGTTAGGAAGGAGGGACAGATGATCACTGTCACAATATGTCTACTATGAAGATGTCCTGTTTAATCACACATCCACAACCTGTATTGAATTGATTGTCCTTCCAGTGGGGGTGGGTGACAAGGGAGGAATTGAAAGCATCTAGAATTTAAAGTTCTGCAATATCTGCAACTAGGAATTAAGATATACAGGGGCTAGGACAGGGAGACCCTCCCTGTCCTACCAAAAAGTAAGAGAGTAGAGCAGGGGAGGGGCTTTACTGTGGGGTTGCTGTTTTAGGGTTGGAGCAGGGGCAGGGGCAAAACAGGGACAAAATGTGTAATTCAAAAATGTCATGTAAATGAATTATGCAAACAAGAAAACAAATAAAAATATTTTAAAAAAAGAAACAAACAAGCAAACATCCAATTGGAGTAAAATATGACTGTCAAAATGTTTTCCTCAAAATACCTTGTAGGTTAAATTTTTTTTTAAATCTCTAAATCGAGAATTACATGGTCAGTACATTAGACTCGCAAATCACTTTTTTAGAGGTCTTGTCCAACTCCTTCATTATATATATGGAACTAAGATTCAGTGAATTTGTTGAGTGGCTTTCTGAGGATCACTAAGGAAAAATTTAATTTTCAAATACACATCCTTTGAATCCAAACTCAGAATATTTCCAATTCTATCAACATACCTTCCTCTTAGATAAGGAAAAAATAACTCACATCTACACAATCCCTTAAGGCTCACCCAGGCACTGGGGGAGTGGGGGAGCTACAAAGAAAAATAAGACAAAAATCTCCATCAGGGTACTTATGATCTTTAGAATGATATGATAAAAGCTAAAAAATTCTCCTAAGCAAAATATAGCATAACAAGTTTTCTTGGATATAATGATTAAATTTCTGAACTTCACTTGTGTAATTGGTAAAATAAAAGTATTATACTAGAGAACTTTAAACACCACTTAGGACTCTACACCATATATCCTAAATGCCTGAGGGTAACAAATATAATAATCCATCTTATCCCAGTTATAAAACATTATATCTTACCAGAAATAACCTTTGAAATTATCTTTGGGATTATCTCAATCAAGAAGAATAAGATTCTTTCAAAATGTACAATATATTTATTGTTTTAATACAACTATGATAGCACTACTAATATTCAGCATGATACTTTTTTTTAAAAAATTGTGAATATGAGGGGAATTTATATGCACACGTATTTGCATATATATGTATATGTGGGTTTGTGTGTATGCATATATGTGTGTGTGTATAAATAAATGTGTATGCATGTGTGTATACACACACATATGCTTGTGTGTATGTGTGTGTCTCATCTGGAATGTTCTGATGTCCTTACATGTGAACAGAGATATTTGAAAGTTAAAATGGCACTTAATATTTGCTGCAGCTTGCAACTGTCTTGATACTTTTTTTCTTTCTTTTTTATTGTAACTGTAGCTATCTTCAATGAAGTCTAATTTAGAGTATGGTGTATGAGCTGTATACTGCCTCAGGAAAATAGGGGTGGAAAATGGGGTCCATCTCTTGGAATTTAACATTAACTGAGAAAATGAGAAAAGTCAGTGTAATTTGGAGCAAAGGCATTTTAAAGCCTTAAGGGAATGCTTTGAAAGTAATACAGGAATTCAGGGAGAGGAGACATGTTAATAACATTTATAAGTTATGTTTCTCACAGAAATATAGGTACTTGTTTCTTTCAAATGCCTTACTAATATGCACCTTTGCCATTCCAATATACTGTATTAGGTGAATTCAAGGGGAGAATGATAATAACAATAAATTTCAGCATCTTGAGCAACATTTTGTCCAGCTGTTTAGCATCAATGTGCTTGAGAAGTTTGTTTTATAAGAAAAGCTTACTTTTTTGAAGTTTATTTTTTTCTATGCTGCTCAAAGATTTTCTGATGGATAACATCACTGAGTCCTTCTGCAATAATTTCAAAAACTAGTTACTGCTTTAATAAATTATTAAAAGAGCATGGAATAATTAGATCTGATAATGGATTATCTTTGCCTGATGATTTACTTTCACTAATGTTTCTCAAAGAGGGTACTTTAGTCATTTGAAACTAAAATAGTCCAGTAATTGATAAGACAAACAAATCTTGATATTTTGTATACTGGCACTGCCATATGTACAATTATATGCCCTTTAAATTCCTTGGTCCTAAGTTTTCTCATTCAAAAATGTGGGGTTTAGGTTAACTGATTCCTAGGGCTGTAACCTCTTCCATCTATGAATCATGTAAGTCAAAGGAGAACAGAGTTTTGGAAATTCAAAAAAAAAGTTCTCTGCTCTGTACTCTGATTCAGCGATGAACTTTGTCTCACAAGATTTTTGTAAAAAATACAAAAAAAAACCATGATGAGACACAAAAGTGACTACATCACAATTTACATCTAGAGGAAACTTAAAGGTTATCAGTCAAACCACTTTATAGAGGAGTGACATGAATACCAAGGAAGTTAAGTGACATGGCCCAAGTGACAAAGATGGTAAATGGTAGAAACAGGATTTGAATCAAGATGGTCTGTTAACTCAATAGACTCATGACAAGGGAAGCTTCCTGAACTTAGCTTTTCTTGGTGTTTTTCACAATAACCATTGGAATAGTGTTTAGGGTGAAATATTCTACTATGCTATGAGCCACTATCTATATCCTTGTTAATATATTTTGAGGTGGATGTGTTAATGGCAATATATTCAGGGTCAGAGATAATGAAGAACCTAGCTGATAATTATTTCTCTCACAGATTTCACTAGAAAAGTTTAATTAGAGTCACTATTGCTAGTACATCCTTGTTAAGTATTGGAGAAAAATATTGAAAATCAGTCCTTAGAGGAGACATTCATGGTAAGCAATCCTGGGAAAATAAATGGAAAAATACAGGTTAATCTCCAATGGGACTTTGAATAACTCAAGTAAATGTTTCCCTAGAATCCTCAAGTGTGCTTAAAAAATGGAATCCATAGAACCATTGAAGCCAGGCTAATCAAGGAAAGCAATGCTACAGCATATGTTGTTTTCTCTTTAGAAAAATCCAGCAGGGACTTACTGATGAGTGAGACTGAAATTAATTTTATAGGCATTAGCATTTGTAGGTGTTATGCACATTTAAAGAGAAAACTTTCCTCTTGATGATAAAAGAACACACAATCTGGAGGGTCATAAGGAAAGTACAGATAATGCTTTGTCTATTTTACCTTGTTTGTCAAAATTTAGCCATGATTTGATGGTTTTATAACATTTCATCTAGATTCTGTTTTCCACAGTGCATTCATTAAATATTTGTATCATTTCAGTTTGTTTCTAGTTCAAAGAGAAATATGTATAGATTCCTAAAATATGTGTTTCTGAACAAACTAATTTTTGTCTATGAGCAACTTTTCTAATATTAATTTATTACAGGACAAAAATATTAATCATATTCTACATATGCACAATGTTTTCATCAGCATATCCAATATACGAGAAAAGCGAAGATGATGGAGTAAAAGCACAGGGTCACATTATATCTCCCAAATTCTCTTTCAAATAATAAAAAAAAATTCCTTGATGTCCCAGAACCAGAAAGGTTATATATATATATATATATATGTATGTATGTATGTATGTATGTATCAGGAGGAGATAAATAGATAAATAAATAAGTAAATATATATATTTGGTTAGGGAGCTCATTTACAATTTATTCAACTTCTTTTTCTAAGATAGGGCGCTTTAAATACTCTATTCCCTCTTTTGGTAATTTGTGTAATTTGGTTTATCCATTTCACCTAGACTTTTTAATTTATTGGCATATTATTAAACAAAATAGCTCCTAATAATCATTTTCATTGAATCTTCATTAGTGGTGAATTCACATTTTAAGTTTTTAATACTAATAGTATGGTTTTCTCTCTCATTTTTATTCAAATTAACCAATAGTTTATCTCTTCTTCTCTTGCCCCCCTCCCAAAGGACCTAATTTTAGTTATTATTTCAATAGTTTTCATACTTTCAATTTTATTAATCTGTCCTTTGGATAATCATTTCTTTCTGGTTGCTTGCAGTATTTTCTCATTGACTTGGGAACTCTGGAATTGGCTATAATATTCATATGAATTTCCTTTTTGGCATATGTCTCATGAGATATTCAGTGATTTTTTTCAATTTCTGTATTATCTCCTGGTTCTGGGACATGAAGGCAGGTTGTTTTTTATTATTTGAAAGAGAATTTGGGATATCTAATGTGACCCTGTGCTTTTACTGCATCATCTTGGCTTTTCCCCATCTATCTATCTATCTATCTATCTATCTATCTATCTATCTATCTATCTATCTATCTATCCATCTATCTATCTTTAATTTGATCTGCATTCAAAGTCCATTAGCTTTTCTTTTCAATGTGGATAATTTTTTTTCACTTTAAGTACTTCATATTATTGTATTTCTTAGAATAGCTAAGCCATCCATAGCTGATTATTGTAAAATATTGTTGTTATTGGATACAATGGTCTCCTGGTTCTGCTCACTTCACTTTGTATTAGTTCACGTAAGTCAAGATTTTTTTTCCTGAAAGCATCCTATTCATTTCTTAAAGTTCAATAGTCAGTAGTATTCCATCATAATAATATAACACAGCTTGTTCAACTATTTCTCAATTGATGGGCATCCATTTATAGTCTAATTCTTTGCCACCACAGAAAAGAGTTGTTATAAACGTATCTGTGCACATAGGTGATTTTCCTTTGATTTCTTTGGGGTACTAGAGAGCAATTTGGAAACATGCCCAAAGGATTTTAAAACTGAGTATACCTTTTGACTCACCAATACCACCACTAGATCTGCATCTCAAACATATTTTTAAAAAGGAAAAAGAAAAAAAAGGAAGGAATTAGAGAGAGAATTTATAATTTATAATTTTAAAAAATAATGATAAAATGTTTTTATATGAAATTTAAAAAATAAGCTATATTTTAAAAATATATAAGTAATTCTCCATCCAAAGAAACAACCCAATTTTATTTCACAACAGTTTGTTTTCTTCCCACCTACATGATAAAGAAAAGGATTAATTGGAAACAACAAAAGATAATGTAGCAGTGACAACACTAAATATAGTGTTCTATACAGCTGAGCCACTGAAGAACTTTTACGTCTCAAACTTATTCTCTGACTGCTTCCCAGCAGTCTGATGTAATCATAACTCAAGTTATGACATTTACCACCATCAGCTGGATTTGAAAAATCCATCCTTCTAATGTCCAGAACCACTGGCAATGTGGATAAGAGGTTTTGTTTTTGTTTTTGTTTGTGTGTTTTCAAAAGTGGCTAGAAGAAGTAAGGGCTGACCATAATATTTCTAATAATATATCACTTCATACCTTTGAACTACAAGATAATTCTAACAGAAAATGAGATGAGTGATATTGATATTCTTATCAGATATCCTACATCTGCAAACAGCATGAGACCTATCTATACATACTCATAATCACCACCCTACAACAGCTAAAGCTGTTCATCCCTTCAGTAGTCACAAAAGGAAAGAGATGAAGATATCAATCAGATCATGCCTCCTTTTCCCAAAAGGTACTATATATATTATTCTAAACAAAACAAAAGAGACAAAAATGCTTCAAACAAGTTATGTCTTTGAGCTGGAGATAGTCTGTCAATCAAGTGGCAAGAACAGATCAGGTTAAGGGAAAATTCTGTTAAATTGAATTGCCTGTCAATATTATGTTTATGTGATACAAAACTATCTAATCAAAAGGACAACAATTCAATCAGTTTGGTAGAGAGGGGGCAATTCTTCACAACATCAGATAGCCAGACTGAATTATTTCCATTGTATTTTTGATGTGCGTTTTTGTGTGTGTCAGATATATCTCCATTATTTTGAACTAAAATTGTGACTCCTCAAGTGTCTCAATTTTCTTTCTAGTATAAAGACTTGCCCCTTCACTATTAGTTGAACTTGATACATTGACTCCAATACTGAGGGACTGATCTAAAATTTCTTTCATGTTTAAATGTTTAGTAGGTCTGATTCATTCTCCCTTAACCAAAGAAAATTCAAAAGCAATCATTGGGTTTCTAGGTACATTTGTAATTTCAAAATACTTTAATTGGTTACTCCTGAAATAGTTATACTTAACCAAATTAAAACAACAATAACAACAAAAATAATAACAAACTGTATCCTTAACTGGCCGAGTACAATCTCTGTATCAAGTTCTATTTTCTGGAAACCTGTAGTAAACAAAGGCTATTTAGTAGATAGACAGGGAAATGGACATACACTCTCATAAGCCTATCATGATCAAATGAGGCAGGAAGAATACATATATTAAATGGATGTTCAGAAGTAGAAACAATTGGAAGAAGATAATCAGAAACAAAGAAAAAATGATCTGCTCTATCTCATTTTGACTTCTGAGACTTTCTCTCCTCTCCTGCTTTTATCTGAGGATGGATATTAGAGCCACAACACTGATAAAGCTTCAAGACATTTACTAATTCTTCTTGGACCTGGCTTGAGATTTGCTTCAACATGATCTTATAATACTCAAAGAACAAACTCTAGTCATACTAAAAATACTTTAAAACAAAACAAAAATAACCATTTTACTCTGACATTCTGTTGAAAGTGATGTGCATGCTCAGTCAATACAAAAAACCATCAGTGATTAGTAAGAGGAAATTAAGTGACCAAAAAGGTGTTTTTATTGGTCTAGAATCAGCCACTGTGTGCACCCAGTAACACAGGTTGTATAATCCTGTGAAACATAGCTCCCAGGGGCTGAAAAATCTGGGTTCCTACAAAATAGTGCAGTGCCTGGTATGTGTAATAGTAATACAATATTCACAATGCCCATGGTGACTATAAATATGCTGGTGTATGTTGAATCACAAAATGTAGCAGGGTCTCCATATGGAGGACAGAGACAAAGCATTTATTAAAATAACAGAAAGCCAACTACCAAAACCAGAAAGTCGAAGTCATTACAGTAGCTATGAAGTCGGTACACATAGCTAATGCAGTGACAACCACATTCCCAAGCCTTCAAAATAAAACAGGCTCCCTCAAACAAAGAGACCCTCATCTCTTCACTCACAGTAGCTGCTCATCCTCCATTCTGCTTGGCTCCCAGCAGTTCACTTTCCCAGCAATTCGCAGCAGAAATCCTCAGCAGAAGTTCTGGCTGGCTCTCCAAAGAAGTTCTGCGACCACCAGTTCTGTTCTCAAAATATCTTCCCTCTCTGTCCTGGGCCTCTCGTTAGCTCCTCCCTGTCTCACCCCTTCCTGCTATGTCAACACATTCACCCACTATGGGATTCACAAGTTCTGTGTCTTAATACCTGACACAATTGTGAACTTGAAACTAAGTGGTAACTTGAAACTAACTACCTGTTAGCTTACCAATATGAGGGGCATGAAAGATCTTCAAATACCATTTACATTACAGTACATAGTTGCTTAATAAATGTTTATTGATTGATTTCAACAGACAGAATTTTTTTTCATCTCTGAGAAGGGGCAGGGAATAAGCGTTTATGTAATGACTAAACACTCTGGGCACTGTGCATTGCAAATAGCATAACAGGTCACATTTGAAATCATATCTTACTGACTCTAAGCTCTGCATTCTATTCACTACATCATCTATCTGTCTCATCTAGAGAGTTTTCCTGTTCATAGTAGTTGTGCAGAGTAATATATTTCCCCTCACTGAGGGGTACAGAGGATTTTGAGGTATAAAATTACAGAGAATATTAGTGATGAAAGAGATTAGAAGGAAGAGAACAGAATCCTTTTTCCAGGCTGTTATGCTGAAGTTTTCCAGATGAGGTCTGTTAGGTCAGGCAACTATTCCTACCATGAACTAACAGAGCACCAGGAAATGGAAACACTTATTCAGAGAAGTTACTTTTCAGAGCCTGTGAGTGGCAATCAGATACCAAAGAAGAGGTAACAGGATGAGGTGACAGGTGAAATTATGTCCCTCCCCCCTGGGATCAAAACATACAATGTTCTTTATCTACTTCCTACTTTGATTCAAAACAACAAAGAATAAAGCAAAGGAGGCAAAAGATAAGTTTATTCACTTATCTGTATACAGGCTATTTAAGTAGTATTTGGGTCTCTGTGTTATACAGTTGAAAGTGTTTTTTTAAGACCATATAGTTATAAAATCTGCCATCACAACTTCTTATTTGTATGAATGCAGAGCAGTTGGAGAGGAGTGGGGACAGTAATGGAATTCCTTAATAGTAATGAAGTTCCTTTTGTATTGCTAAGCTGAGAAGTACTTAGCTCCTAGTTTCAAGTTAAGTTTCTGTTAAAGAAACAGAAGATATCAACTCATATTGCCAACATAGCAGGAAGGGGCTGAACTGAGAATCCCTGTTGCTTATGTTACAGGAATGGGTTGAATAGGGAGAAGCAATACTGTACATAAGGGAAAGACCCTGGCTGGGAAAAAAAGAATTTCTTGCAATAAGCTTTATGGAGACAGCGAAGCTGCCAGAGAGAACTGAGAATTGAGGAATGAGTCAGAATTTCTTGGAGCAAGCTATGTGGAGGCAGAAGCTGGACCTCCAAGATGTGGCATGACTATGGTGTCAGTACTTTGTGGCTTTGTTACACCTTGACTTCCCATGAATAGAAACTGTGAAGGATTTAAGGTGAACTGGATGCTGTGAACTTCAGCATGGAACATGGAGTGTGTGCACAACTGGACAAGGATGTGGGAGGAGTCCTGTCTTTGAACCCATGTAGAAGTTTGGTGAATCCATGTAGTATCTGGATGTATGGAAGGGGATCCAGGGAATCTGTGAACTCTTCCATAGGCAAGATGAAAAGACCTGTCTGTGAATACTGAGTAGTGACTGACCTTGATGTGATGTTTTGCTTTGGAGCTCACTTTGGGAAGAGTTTTGTGATTTGGACAGGTGAGAATCTGGGAAGCCATCGATTCCCCAGACATTGGTGATTCCCACTCTGGTACTAACTAGGTATGGACGTAATGGTGAGACAGTTGGAAGTCCTGTCTGCTGAATTGTGTTATTTTCTGTTGAGTAATGACTGATGGAATTGTAATTTATTTGTGATTGTACTTTGTGATTGAATTAATGACTCTGTGATTGACTAAATTAATCTACCACCAAGAGATGGGGTACTTTGGCTTTTGTATTGTGTGTCACTTAAGGAGGCAACCTTCTTAAGGATGATTGAATGATTGAGATACTAAATGAATGTACTTTGTTCAAAACTTTGCGACCACTGTGGTGAAAACTATGTGGCCATGTTAGTGATAAGGTGTGAATGCTGTACCCTGATTTTCTCTGAGTATTTTGCTCTGATTTGTTATTGAATTAATAGAGCATTCATCATACTATATAATTAGAACATTGAAAGCTGTTAACAGCAACTATTCTTCTGAAAAGCTGCTCATGCTTGGCTTTACAATGTGTGTATACAAATTTTCAAAATAGAAGAAAGAAAAGCATAAGAAAAGAAATAATATTAGAGAAAACTAGAAATTATGAAACTGTTAGAGTAAAAATAGTAGAACATTGAAAAGAAGATATGCCATAAAAATAACGCTATAAATGAAAATAACTTTGAAAGAATTGAGAACTCTGTTCAAAGCAATGACAAACAAAATCTTTAGAGTATCTATGATGGAATGTGTTACCTATCTTATAAAAGACATTTGATGAACTCAAGGACTGCAGGAAAAAAATTCATTTTTTAAACATGGTCACACTACATATTTGTCTTGCTTGGCTATGTTTAAATAGCCATGTTTAAAGTTAAAATACTTTTTTTTCTTTTTCATTTCTTTAATTATAAGGACAGTGATGAGTATATGAAAATAAAAAGAAAACAAATAGGTCTATTGACATTTTTGTTCAATTGTTTTTATTCTATAAATAGTACCGGAAGAATTTCAAAAGGAAGAGAAGACAAGCTGAATATTAAAAAAAACCTCATAAACAAATACAAGCATATACACTTACACACATAATATTTAAGTATGAGTTATGAAAAAATATTTGAAGTTTTATACACAGTCTTCATTTCTGTTCTATTTGGATGTTTTAATATTTTATTTATCCCACTCATATGTAAAACAAACCTTTTTAAAAAATGGTTTCTTAATTTTCTTCCTCTCTCCATTCTCTACTCCCAGAGACAGTGGGCAATCAAGTACAAGTTATTCAATGAAGTATAGGTCTTATATATGTATATGTATATATGTGTGTATGTGTGTGTGTACCTATTCATACACACATGCATATGTATGTATAATCATGGAAAACATATTTATCTAGAATACAGAAAGGAAGGAAGGAAGGAAGCAAGGAAGGAAGGAAGGAAGGAAAGAAGGAAGAAAGAAGAAAGGAAGAAAGGGAAAAATAATATTTCAGTCTGCATTTAGATTCTATCAGTTCTTTCTCTGGAGACAGACAGAATTTTTCATCATGAGTCCTTCATAGTCCTTTGTACAGCTGAGTCATTCATTGTTGTTTATCATACAACATTGCTACTACTGTGTAAAATGTTACTGGTTCTGCACACTTCATTATGCATCAAGTCATGTGTTTCCAAGTTTTGTATTTTTTTCTAAAATCATCCTGCTTATCATTTATTACAGCACCATAATATCCCATTACAATGATATACTATAACTTATTCAGCCATTCCCCAGTTGATATAGTCCTTTGGGCAAAGCTCCAAAGCTTTCCAGAATGGTTGGATCAGTTCACAAATCCACCAATAAACATTGGTGTCCCAGTTTTCCCACATCCACTCCAACTTCCTTTTCTGTCATAATACACAATCTGATTGGTATGAGGTAGCAGAGCTGTTGTAATTTGTATTTTTCTAAGCAATAGCAATTTTTAGGATTTTCATGTGATTATAGGTAGCATTACATTCTTTTTTAAATTTAGTTTTTGTTTTCTTGTTTACATTATTCATTTTTGAATTACACAATTTCTCCCCATCTTGCCCTTGCCCCAACCCAAAGACAGCAATCCCACTATAAAGCCCCTCCCCTGCTCTGCTCTCTTATTTTCTGGTAGGGTAGGGAGGGTCTCCCTATCCCAGCGCACGTATATCTTAATTCCCAGTTGCAGGTATTGCAGAATTTAAATTCTAGATTCTTTCGATTCCTCCCTTGTCACCCTCCCTCACTGGAAGAACATTCAGTTCAATGCAGGCTATGGATGTGGGACTATACAGGACATCTTTATAGTGGACACACCATGACAGTGATCATCTGTCTCTCCTTCCAATCCCTCCCCCCGCCACCTTGTTCCGTTCTCTACCCTGTCCCTGTCCATTTACTGACGTGTGTGCTTCCAGCATTCCTCCCCCAGAACCTGCCCTCCCCTCCATCACCCCCCCTCTCATACCCATACCCCCCCTTTCCTGTGTGGCATGACGCGCATTGTACAGTTTATGCCATTTCTTCCCCAAGCCAAATTTAAGAAGAGTGATTGAAAGCAAAATTGCAATAGTTATTCCTTGCCTCTTCTCTATGGGATTATTAATTCCATTTTATCTCTCCCTGTCTCCTCTCATTCTAGTCCTCTCCCACCTCAGAATTTCGCCTTTTAAAGTATCATACCTTCACATTTAATTCATCCTATACCCTCTATATACACATATACACACATGCTCA
>JAQQSW010001426.1:0-18388 GCA_028646575.1 Pseudocheirus occidentalis
CTCTAAACTGGGCATCATTCCACACAAGAGAGTAGGGGGCATGGGGATGAAAGGCGGGATGACAGAGGGGAGGGCAGGGTCTAGGGGAGGGATGCTGGATGCTCAAACTTCAAGAAAGGGACAGCGACAGGGTGGAGAACAGAACAAGGGGGGAAGGGATAGGAAGGAGGGACATATGATCACTGTCACAATATGTCCACTATGAAGATGTCCTGTATAAACACACATCCACAGCCTGTATTGAATTGGTTGTCCTTCCAGTGGGGGTGGGTGACAAGGGAGGAATTGAAAGAATCTAGAATTTAAAGCTCTGCAATACCTGCAACTAGGAATTAAGATATACAGGGGCTGTGGTAGGGAGACTCTCCCTGCCCTACCAGAAAGTTAGAGAACAGACCAGGGGAGGAGCTCTACAGTGGGATCGCTGTTTTGGGGCTGGGGTAGGGGAAAGACGAGGAAAAAATTTGTAATTCAAAAATCTCATGAAAATGAATGATGTAAACAAGAAAACACATAAAATTTATTACCCAAAAAAAAAAAAAGAAAAAAAAAGAAGAAAAAAATTCATTCTTGCCTTCATTAGATTCTAGAGACAGGGAGTACAAATTCTGGGGGCCTTGACACACATACATATTCTCTTCAAATAATAGGAAACAAAACCTCCATCCTATTCCTGTCAAATAAACTGGAAGGGTGGGATTAAGGCAGCAATGGGAGAGGTCAGTTGGTGGGAATGTGACTGTTGTTACAGGAGTCATGACAGCCTCCCAGAAGCACCAGGACTTTATGGCCAAGCCTGCCAGGTTGAAGCCGGTAGGAGCCTGGCGAGCATCGGAGAAGTGCTGGGCAAGAAGCTGATGGACAAGAATTTCAACAAGGTCTATGCGGTTCTGGGCCAGTTCCTGGTGCTGAAAAAAGACAAAGACCTCTTCCGGAAATGACTCAAAGAAATCTGTAGGGCTGATGTCAAGCAGTCTCAGGATTGCTCTGGCTACCTTCAAGAATGGTGCAACCCCTTCTTGTGAGTCCCATGCCTGGGGGCCAGCCTCTCTTTTCTCCCTCCCATGGGTCTTTACTGTTAGCACCCCCTAGTGGGAAGTCCTGTCCCTCCCTCCATTTCCAGTTCCCCCCAAAAGAAAGATTTTTGCTGCCACCTCCACCTGGGACACCTTCCCCTCTCCACCATCATTTTGACTCAAGTCTCTCCTCACCTCAGCACCTCAGCAGGCCTCCGGTCCTGTAAATTCCAGTGGTGATAGCTATTAGCTTTCCTGGGTTGGTCTCTGGAGCAACTTCCCCACCCCCAAAGCTTCCACTTTTGGTTTCTTTTATGCCATTTGGATAATTTGGCAGAAGGACATTCACTGCCACTGTAGAGTTTTTAAAACCAATAAAGTTGAAGCAGCTAGGTGGCGCAGTGAGTAGAGCACCAGTCCTAGAGTCAGAAGGACCTGAGTTCAAATCCAGCCTTAGACACTTAACACAAAAAACTAACCCTGCAATCTTGGGCAAGTCACTTAACCCCAATTGCCCTACCTTCCCCCAACCCCCTGCAAAAAAAAAAAAGACCAATAAAGTTAGCAGCCTTGGAGAAAAAAAGAAACTGGAAGAAGAGATAAGACTGAGTTTGGTAGGTCCTGGGGGAAAGGGCTATGTGACAAGACGAAGCATATACTCTCTCAAATAGCACCTAGGCTGTCTCAAGAGCTGGTCTCAGGGTTCTCAGTATA
This sequence comes from Pseudocheirus occidentalis, assembly GCA_028646575.1. Classification (NCBI taxonomy): domain Eukaryota; kingdom Metazoa; phylum Chordata; class Mammalia; order Diprotodontia; family Pseudocheiridae; genus Pseudocheirus; species Pseudocheirus occidentalis. The sequence goes on from JAQQSW010001426.1 coordinate 1,731, forward strand.
TTATCTTCACTTACCATTAACAGAGAGAAAGAAACTTTGATCAAGTAGTATTCCTCTAGAATATCTGATTCGAGCTCTGTAGCACCCATGATCTTCAAAGGTGAGATTCCCAATACTCAGGGATGTTGTGTTAGCCATCATACGGACTTTCTGCTCTTGTGTGTTCTCGAGATCCTCCCAGTTTAGAAACTCACTCTCAGGAAAGAAGGAGAACAGAATCCTATGAATTTTTTTAGATTCAAAGCTCCATGTAATCATGTTGATATTTTCTCCTGAGTTTATATTCAAGTTAAGCAGGATGGAACCTCCCTTGACCCCATTTAGAGAAGTCTCAATTCCAGAACTCTCAGCTCCAGAGGTCCAGGCACCTGGGATGACAGGAAACAGAGAACAGGGGTCAGCACTATTGACTTAGCTAGAGCAGATCACACCTTCTCAGACTCCCTCAGTCAAAAGGAGCCTGGTCACCTAGCTCATCCCTCTGTATCAGGACTGCTCTGTCCTAAACAAGCCCCACTTGAAGAAAGGGGTACAGAAGTAGAAGGTCTCCTCCCCAAGGGGCAGCACAGTCCAACTCTAGAACTGGACATAAAATTCACTTATAGCCAGCAACTGTCATAAAGCATGAGCCCCCCACCATGGAGGAATGATATTGGACCAGGATCCTGAAGATCTAAATTTGAGGACCAGCTTCACCACTTACATGAGACCTTGGGCAAGTCACTGAACCTCTTTTGGCCTCAATTTCCTCATTTGTAAATGGGGATAATAATCCTTCTACAGGGACTTGGCCAGGTTAAGGGTCTAGTGAGATCATGTATGTAAAGTGTTTTTTTATTACACACAAGTACTATTATTATCAGGAAGGTGTTTGCATTGTAGTTGTTGTCATATTCTTCCATTTACAATATAGGCATTTACAATATATCTGCCCTTAGAGGAGATAGGTAAGAACTCATCACTTCCTTTTAAGCCCTTTGGGGATTTGAAAAATATTATTTGCTTTTCACCCACCCCATCCCCAGCCTTCTCTCATTCATTCATTTGTCCTGCATTTACCAAGTACATATGACCTGAGAGGTACTGTCATCCAACCCCCTCCTTTTACAAGTGAGAATATTGAGGTCCAAAAGGGTTAAAGGATTGTTATAAGGTCACACAGAATATTAGTGGCAGAGTTGAGATGAGAATTCCATTCCTCTGCTTCCAAATCTGGCACACTGGACTATGTTGCATCTCATACAGCAGTGGTTCTCAACTTCCTAATACCCCAATCCTTTAATACTCAGTATGTGGGTGTATCTGCATATGGAAGGACCCTCCTGGAGACAGATAGAAGAGTGGTTTCTCAGTGGTTTCTCAGTTTCTCAGTTCCTAAGACCATCAGAAATATGTGTTTTCTGATGGTCTTAGGAAATCCCTGTGACCCCTGTGAAAGGGTTGTTCAACCCCCAAACTGGTCGCGACCCACAGGTTGAGAACCACTGTCATATATCCATTTCCTCACATTATTTTGTCATCTTCCTATACAATGCTGTTGCATAGCCTTTTTATCTATAATCTCCTAGTCACTGTACCCACTGTAATGGGAAGTTCATACAAGTACATAAGAGCAAGAGTCATTCTTGGACATATAAACAACCAAAGGATATGGATAAGCAGTTCTCAGAATGAAGAAGAAAAGTCATCAACAGCCATATGAAAAATACGTTCTCAATCATTAACAAGAGAAATGTAGTTTAAAACAACTTTGTGACTATGCTTCGCATCCATCAAATTGGTAGAGGGGCCATGGGAGGACAGGCACATAAATGCCAACTGGAGGAGTTGTGAACGTTCCAATGATACCCAAAAGACTAAACCCACTAAAACTATACACACTCTTTGGTCCTTTAATAATATTAATGTACCTACATCCCAATAAGGCAAAGGACCCAAATGCACAAAAATATTTGTGGTCACACATTTTGTTATAGCAAAGGATTAGAAACAAAGTATGTGTCCATCTACTGGGGAATAGTTGAATAAATTATAATATATTAATATAATGTTTCATTTCAAAATGGTGAAAAGGATGAATTTAGGGAAATCTGGAAAGACTTGTATAAACTCATACAGAATGAAATGGGCAGAACCAAGTGAATAATTATACAAAGACTACAGTACTGTGAAGGAAAAAACTGAAATACTTAAGAATTCTGAACATTGCCATAATTAATTGCCACTCCCAAAGACTGAGGATGAATCCCATATGCTTTCTAACTCTTGATAGAGAAATAATAGATTAAAGGCAAAGAATGAGACATATGTTATCAGACACAGTCAATACGTATATTTGTCCTGTTGTGTTTGTGTTTGTTATAAGGGAGGGCTTCTATTTTTTGTGTGAGAGGGAGAATTATGGAAAGAAAAGCAAGTATAGTAATAACAATGTCAAACAAAAGAAAAGATCGACAATAAAACCTTTAAAAATACACAAAAGAATGCAGAAGAAAGTTCAGAAAGGGATACAGACAAGCAGAGCAGTGTTAGTTAAGTTTAATACGTACTCAAAAAGCAAACTGTGTGTAATAAAGACTTAGAGTTTCACATGCAATCCTTTTTTCTGTACTTTTTGTATATGAAAGTATTCATATCTGTTGATGTTTGTCAAGCCTATAATTTTTTAAAAGAAAATTTGAAAAGTAAAAAAGGACATTAGTGGCCCTGCATCATTGGAGGCATGAGTTACACCTTCATATGTTTGCATCTCAGCATATTCCCTGTGTGTCCATCCTCCCCAAAGATGATGTTTGCACTTATGGGAGAGTATACCCCTGGCTTATGGGTAGAAATGTTTTATTGCTACTCTTCTTTCTCTGCTATTTCACTGTCTTTGTTCTGAAATAACTGCATCCTCCCTGGTCATCTCATGCTATGGCACCTAACTCTACTCTGCCTCTATCTTGGACCCAGATCAAACACTCCATCCCTCTCTCTGGGCCCTGGTTTTCTGACTGGTGAGAGGTTTCCATATCAAGATCATCCCACACCCAGTACATCACTGACTTACAATCTTGATGCCATGCTCCTCATGCGCCACCCTCTCCCTGTATATGGGATCAGGAATGCCAGCTCTCACCCAGGGTTTCTGATTAATATCGGAGCATATTGAGCACTATTCCAGATGCAGTAAACTGGACTCTCTTCCTCCTCCCCCCCCATCTCTTCCTCCTTTATCTCAACATTATTGAATGATTATCGACATCATCAATCAATTGCCCCAAGGCTCCACCGCCATCCCTGATTTCTGCTGCTCTATATAAGTCTCCTTCTGCTATTAGAATGTAAACTCCCTGCAGGCAGGAACTCTCTCTCTTTCTGTATTTGTATCCCTAACACTTGGCACAGTGTCTCCCACATACTACATGCTTAATAAGTGCTTTTCATTCATTCTTTTCTTCTGAATGATATCAATAAGGGCTCATGAGCTATGGTTCTGAGTAACTGCAGATGAACAGGGTATTTTGTCTGTTGTTGTTCTTCATTTGTGTCTAACTCTTTCTAATTCCATTTAGGGTTTTCTTGGCAGAGACAAGGAATGGTCTACCACTTCCTTCTCCAGCTCATTTTGCAGATGAGAAAACTGAGGCAAAAAGGGTAAAGTGACTTGCCCGGGGCACACAGCTAGTGTCTGAGGTTGTATTTGAACTCAGGGAGATGAGTCTTCCTGATTCCAGGCACATTCTATCCACTGCACCACCTAGCTGTCAAATTTTCTATTTTAGGTAGCCTTATCTAGGGACACAGCAGATAGAGCACTGGTCTGGGAATCAGGAAGATTCATCTCCCTGAATCCAAATCCAGCCTCAGACACTTACTTGCTGTGGGACCCAGGACAAGTCATTTAACCCTGTTTGCCTCAGTTTTATCATCTGCAAAATGAGCTGGAGAAGGAAACAGCAAAACACTCCAGTATCTGCCAAGAAAACCCAAAGTGGAGTTAGAAAGAGTCAGATAGGACTGAAAACAAAAACCTTATATCAGGGATTCGTTGTACAAGTTGGACCATGTCCCCAGGTGCACCAGATTTCATTAATTAAATGTTTCACTGATACTTAGGCAAACTATATGACCCATCTAACAACCTAGTTTGAAAACAGAAAATGAGGTCTGTCTGGCATGACCTGTAGTTTTTTTTTTTGAACAAGCTCGTTTATTTTCTCTTTCTCCCCATCTCTCCCCACATTAGAAAGCAAAACAAAACACATATAATTTATACGCACAAAAGCAAAACCAATCTCCAAAAATGAATCCTTGACCTGTTCTTGATGAAGCTTTGCCAGTTTTTTTAATATATTCATTAGCTATTCTTTTAATACTTTCTGAGATTTTGACAATTAAAACCAAATGTAACTGACTTATAATTCTCAAACTCTGATCTTTTCCCTTTTTTAAAAACTCGAATGAGTGAATAGAACACAGGCCCTAGAATAAGAAGGACCTTTGTAGTGGCAACCTGAAGGTATCCTGGAGATGTTGTCTTCCCCCAAGGCATGTGGAACCCCTCCCCCAAACTCAAGATGCCTTTCCAAGTGTGGTTGGCCCAGGTGTTTAGTTCCTGATTCCCTGGTTCCATCACCCCAAGCAGCAGAATTGTCTTACTTTGATCTTCTCCAACCATATGGGAAAAAAAAGAACAGTATTTTATATTGTGTTTATCCATTATATCCATGCTTGACTCAGTATCATGTTTAAACATTCCTAATTTTATTCTTATAGGATCATGGTATTGCTCTTTTCCGACAGCTCCCCCCTCCTTCCTTATTGGAAATGTTCCTGTTTTTATGTTCTAAGAATCTTTCTGGCAAATCTTGAACTAGCTGCCTTATAAGGAGCCTAAGTAAATAAAGACCCAATGAGTCTTATTTCTTCCCAACTTGGGAAGAGAAGAAACAATCCCAAGAGCCAGACTGAAATAGAGAATTTTCTCCCAGGAAGTTAGGTTTTTGTTGGGGTCAGGGGCAGGGTGAGGGGAGCTGTTGTTGAAGAGAAGGGAAGAAATTAAACCTTAATTTTTAGCAACTTATACCCTCTCACAAAAGCAGTGAGTACATGTCTTATCAGAAGGACTGTTGACAATATACAGAATTTTGTTGCTGAGAGTTTCGCATCTTTCTCAAACTGAATGTCCCTGGAGAATTTAAGGGCCTAGGATCCTACTTCTTCTGAATTCTTTGAAATCCTTTCTCCCCTTAATCTAGGATACATGTGAAACTATGCCTGACCTTCTTATCTTTACCAGGAATTCTAAAATAGAATGATACTCTTTCCCTGCAAAATTTCCATCATTTCAACTCCTATAACCAGCTCTTTCTCTTTGGTCAGAATCAGGACTATAATAGCAGTTCCCCTGTTACTTCTGTCATTTTGAAGACTGAAATGATCACTGAGGAAAGGCAAGAATGTATGAATCCCTTTGCCTTTGAGAAGATTTCTGCAGGTATCTAGAGAACTAAAGTTAGCAGTTAAGACTGGCTGGGGTTGGTTTTATGGATAAGGGAACAAATAAGTTGCTTCGTCTCCAAACTACACGATCTCATTTTTTTACATTTCCATCACAGGTCATATTTTCCAAACTTTCTTTTTTCCCTGGGTTATTGAAATACCCCTAACACTCAATGGAAAGTGTCTTTTCAACTTTTCTAAGTCCTTAGTGATGTTCTTTGTAAAGTTTCCACTCCAGTTCAGGCCTTCATCACCTCTTGTTACAACACCTGGATTGTTCTAATAGCCTCCTAATTACTCTTCCTACCTTAAGTCTCTCCCCAATCCAATCCGTTTTCGACATAGCTGCCAAGGTAATTTTCCTAAAACATCTCCTTTCCCCTATTCAATAAACCTGAGTGACTTTCTAGGATCAAATATTAACTACAAGAGAGGCCCAAGCCCGGAGCACCATTTCATAAGGACATCCAACCATGGGTGCTTCACTTCCAGATCAACTCTTTCTATGGATTTCACAGCCAAATTCCCCCTGGTTTTTAGCTTCTCTTTGTATTGTCTTTCTTCACCCATCCAATCCCCATTAGAATGTAAGCTCCTTGAGGGTAGGGACTTTCTTGTTTGCTCGTATTTTTAGTCCTCACACTTAGCCCAGTGTCTGGCATATAGTAAGCCCTTACTAAATGCCCAATCCATCTACATGCCCCCAACTGTAGGCCTCCTTTTCCCTTAAGCTATGAAGGGCAGAGGGGATTCATTCAGAGAAGCTGACCCTAGGTTTCACCAGACTCACAAAAGGGCCCACAATGGGCAATGAAAGGGTTAAGAACCCCTCCTTTTATATAGGGAACAGCTGTTCAGAAGTATTGGGGGATCTATCTGTAAATACAGAAGGCTCTACGTGGAAACGAAGTCATTTCCTGGTAATCACGGCTCTTTGAGTATATATAACATATGCTGCCAGGCAACAGGATTCCAGATATCTCTTTGCTTGACTGCTCAGGCCCTTTGGCTCTTTGTCCTCGGCCCACACCTGGCTATTTCTGAGCTTTCCCTTCTGTGACCTTTTCCCTGCTCTGAATGTGTTGCCCAACTATTCCAGGAGGTCTTCACTCTGCCCAAAGGCCAAGGGTTTTTTGACATTATTCATCTTTGGGTAATATTGGCCTCAGATGAGAGCCATACCCACATGTACTAATCCCAGAGCTGATCCTGAAGGGAAAGGGGGAACCACCTGCACTTGGACTGTGATTATATCCCCACTGACCATTTCTTAGCCCCTGCTCCTCCAGAAAATATTCTTAGATTTCTGGAGAGGAGATTATTCAATTTAAGTCCTGACGTCTCTAAGATAAGCCACCCTAATATGTTCCTCATCTCTACAAATATTTATCCCTGCTCTGAGTACGATAGATTTTTTTTAAAAACCGCTTTTCCAACATGAAATACATTTTCCCAACATCTTAATTTTGTTCCCCCTATTGGCTCTTTTATTATTTTTATTCTGGAATTAAAATATCCCCCCAAAACAGCATCAGAACACAAAGAGGATTCTACACGAAATCATGAATCTCAATTTCATACTCCTTTCTTTTTAATGAAAAGTATATAATAAATTCTACACACTGCATTCAAAACTATCTGATTCATCTGTGCTTCTTTTTTAATTTCCTTCTGTTCTCTCCTACCCTCTTTTTTGGCATCATTGTTGCAACAACACCACTCCACCACCACACCCTCCAGCCAATTAACTGAGCAAAAGGAAGGAAGAAAAACTCTTGTAACAAATAATCAGAGTCAAACAAAACAAATCCACAGAGTGGACATGTCCAGAAATGTATATCTGCAATAATATTCCATTTCATTTATGTACAACAATTTGTTCAGCAATTTCCCAATGGGGGTTGTGAGGTGAGAGGTGCAAGGGATAAGGATAAGCAGGACAGCTTTAGAAGTGGCAAAAGTGGCAAGGACCAAAGAGGAAGAGCCTGCTACAAATACACAAATAGATTTCCCTTCCCTTCCTGATAACATTTGATACAAGCTACTTTTAAAATGGGTGAGAGGGGCAGCACCAGCCTTGGAGTCAGGAGAACCTGAGCTCAAATCCAGCTTCAGACACTTAACATTTACTAGCTGTGTGACCTTAGGCAAGTCACTTAATCCCTTCCAAACAAATTGCCCCTCCCAAAACGCAAAAAAAAAAATTTTAATTAAAAAAAATTTTAATGGGTAAGGGTTCTATGAGCTGAGTCAGGTTGGGCTGCTGAGGAAGAAGCCAATCTGGGAATCAACATTTGCCCCAGATCATTACCATCTCTTCATTCCCTTTCATTTTGTGGGAATAAGGCAAGTTCAGGTACCACTTGGAAGACATAGAGAAGGAATTGATATGCTTTTTAAACTGATAGAAGAGAAGGGGAAATTCAAATATACAGAGAGACAGACAAGACAAAATGACAAATGGTGCAGAGTGGGGTCACACTCTGCGTGTGTCTGTTCTCTGCTTGCCTTTGCTCCACATTCCATCAGTGTTGACAAGCCAAAAAAATTGCTTAGACAATGCATATTTGTTACAAGAGTTTTGGTTTTCTTTTTTTCCCAATGGGGATGGGTGTTAGAAGGAATAAGGTCAAGCAAAACACCCTAAGGCAGGGATGGGGAGCCTGTGGTCAAGGCCACATGTGGCCCTCTAGGTCTTCAAGTGTGGCCCTTTGACTGAATCCAAACTTCAAAGAACAAATCCCCTTAATAAAGGATTTGTTCTGTAAAACTTGGACTTAGTCAAAAGGCTATAACCAAGGTCCTAGAAGGCTACATGTGTTCCCAAGGCCACAGGTTCCCATCCCTGCTCTAAGCTCTCTTAAATTGCCCCCCAAACAATTTTAAAATAATGCCTCAAAATTAATTCTGGTGCAACAGAACCAACAAAAGTACCAGGTCAAATAATTTTGCAGTCCAAGACAACCTAGGAAAGGTTTGTCTCACTGGAGTGAGAATGGAGCACAGTCCAGCACAGGCCACTGAATTTAACATGCTGAATTTATTATAAGTTCAAAAGAGTGTTTTCTTGGCAAAGATAAACTACTTTACCATTTCCTTCTCTAGCTCATTTTACAGATGAGGTAACTGAGGCAAACAGGGTGAAGTGACTTGCCCAGGGTCACACAGCTATTAGGTGTCTGAAGCTGTATTTGAACTCAGGAAGATGAGTCTTCCTGACTCCTGGCACTCTGTGCACTATGGCGCCACCTAGCTGCCATTGTACTAATGTTGAACGTGTCAAGAAAACTAGTTAGACTATGCCTATCTATTACAAGGGTTTTGTTTTTGGGTTTTGGATTTCCTATTTAACCCTAGAGGTGATAGGGAGCCTCTGAAGTTTACTGAGCTGGGAGGAGTTTGGTGACATGGTTAGACACAGACTTTAGGAAAATTACTTTGACAGCTGAGTTAGAATGGTCTGGAACAGGAAGAAACTTGGGACAGGCTGACCAACCAGCAGGCTGTTGCAATATCCCAGGCAGGAGGCGATGAGGAACTGGACCACTGTTGAAGTGGCATCAGAGAAGAAAAGAGGGTATATACATCGGATTCTAAGAAGGGAAAAATCAACAAGCCCTAGCCTGGATGAGTTGGAAGGATGGTGGTACCTTCAACAGTAATAAGGAAGTTAGGAAAAGGAAAGAGTTGGGGAGGGCAGGGGGGGGGGGATCACGAGCTCAGTCTTGGACTTGTTGAACTTATGTCAATGGCCTTTGCAGCCAGGGCAATCCTGATCATAACTTAAGCACAGACAGGTATTGGACAGGTGCACGGCTTTGTCACCAAATTTAGCTTTGTTAGACAAGTATAAAGGATGATTCTTATAGTTCTCCCATGAAGCAAGTCAAAACTCAGTTCATTTGAACCTAGCTCTGTGTATGGCGGATCAGGAGCCCCTAGTCTCTAGGGCCCAGTTCCTCCCGCAGAGTCACTTAAAGGGAGGGTCCACATCTCCTCTGACCCCTTGCCTGCCTTCCACGCTCCCTACAAAACTCTACAAAGAGGGGACTCTCAGGAGGAAACTATTAACCTCCTCAGTGGGGGCTGATCTGATTATAGCTCACATGATAACGTGATCACATTCATGTTTTACTTTGTATTTTACAGAGTTTTCCTTACAACTCAGTGTCGTTGGTAGTACAAGCATTATTATCTCTACTTTACAGCTGTCAGACAGCTAGTAAATTGTACAGCTGTGAACTTGTACCCAGGTTTCCTGAATTCCAATCTGCTGCACCAAAGATACCTGGCATATAGATAGATAGATAGATAGATAGACAGACAGACAGACAGACAGATTTTTTTTTTGAGCACCAGAAAATAGCAACCCAAGTTGAGATACACCAAGTGAGGTCCTGGGAGAAGATAGAATATCCAGGAAATGCAAATGTGTCTGTCTTTGGATTCAAAAGATAAACTTCACAAGCATAAAATGAAAGAAGCATGGTTAGACAGCAATTTGTTTGAAAAAGATCTGTAGGTTTTAGGCATCTGCAAAATCCATGTGAGAAAACAGAATCTCATTGGCAGGCAAAGAGAACAATAACATCCACAACGTGGAAGGAGACAGTCCTGCTGTACTCTGCCTTGGTTAGAACTCATATGGGGTACTGTATTCAGCTATGGGTGCCACATTTTAGGAAGGATATTGAAAAGTGGGTATAAAAGCATGTTAAAGAGGTTTTTAGGCCAACTGGAAATATTAAGAAATAAATTTATCCAGTCTAGAGTTCTTTCCAAACTTATCTGAAGGAAGAAAAGTTAATTAGAGTTTAATCAAACTTCAGAGGAAATAACACCCTGAACTTAAGGCCCTTTTTTACTTTTTCTTAGGCCTAACATCTTTCTCTTAGGAGAATGTATGAAAAAGTCAAGAATGAAAGCTAAGATTCCAGGAAATAGTCAAGATTATAGCATTACTTAAAAGAAGAAATATCTCAAGTCTAGTTAAGATTATTGCCTTCCCCCACCCACCAAAAGGATTGTGGGGTTGGGGAGCCTACAGCCTCATGGTCATATGTGGCTCTCCAGGTCCTCAAGTGCAGCCCTTTGACTGAATCCAAACTTCATAGAACAAATCCCCTTAATAAAAGGATTTGTTCTATAAAACTTGGACTCAGTCCAAAGGCTGCACCCAAGGACCTAGAAGGTCACACGTGACCTCAAGGCTGCAGGTTCCTCACCCCTGGATTAGAGTATTGACTCACCCAAGGATAGCACCCCATTTCCCTATTTCCTGAAGGGATTAGTGTATCGAAAAGAGGAAGCACAGTTCTTTAATTATTTCAGGTCACCTTTCATCATAATGGGGGATGGGGAGTAGGAAGAAAGGGATTCTTTGAGGGAGGAGTCAAAAAAGGATAAGCGGGTTTAGGGAAATGGTCCCCCCAAAATTAAATTATGCATTACATTAAATTATTAGAAAAAGCAGAATGTTAACTGTGACATTTTTATTTTATTGTGAAATTTGCCTTAGGATGCCTATGTTAAAAAAATTTTTTAAAGATGCCTATGTTACTTCAAAATGACTTACATTAGAGATATGACCAAGGGCATGAGGAGGGTAGACTTTGCTTGTTTGGACATTTCTCCCTAAAGCAGGAAAATGTTTGAATGTAGATCAAAGATTCTTAACCTTTTTGACTCATAGGCCAAAGCAGTCTGACCTTTGGAGACTCTCAGAATAATGTTTTTAAATATATAAAATAAAATACCAAAGGTTACAAGTTCGTGGACTATTCAAGTTCAAGTACATGGACTCCTGAAATCTATTCACACACCTCTTGGGAATCTAGGGACCCCAGGTTAAAAATTCCTGATTTAAAGTAATGTTAAATTAATTTTTTTTTTATTTCTGGCAGACTTGTTCCTAGAACACAGAGTGTAGGATTAATTTTTATTTTTTGAAACACTGATGAGCATTTAGAGGACAGAGGTCCTGAAACTATATCATGAGAAGGAGTTGAAGGAACTTGGTCACATTTATCCTAGAGAATATAATGGCTATTTGAAGGACTGTCAAATGGAAGAGGGCACTAGAGGAACCAATCAGTGAACATGGCAGAGAGGACAATTGAGGTTAACGTAAAGACAACAGCAAGGAAGAATGTACATGAAAGCAACTAAATCCCAGACCAACATCACTCACAAACTCAAGTTTCGCAGACACATAAGCTACACGGCTGCAGCTTTTGTCACCAAACTCACTTTGCTTTACGAATTTGAAGAACTTGAGGGATAGGGTTATTTTATCTTTATAGCCTCAGAACCTATCACAGTATTTTCACATTGTAGATACCTAATATTCGTGGAACTGAAATATGAAAAACCTTCTCATGGCCTCTTTTGTTGTTGTTCAATTGTTTCAGCCGATGATGAAACTGAAGCATAAAGGGCTAAGTGATTTGCCCAAGATCACACAGTTATTAAGTGTCTGGGGCACTCTATTCATTGTGCTGCCTAGATGCCTTCTTTTCCTCTTACTAGGCCCCCAAATAAAATTATAGGCGGCTACATGGTACATCGAATAGAATGCTAGACCCAGAGTCTGAAAGGCTTAAGTTCAAATGCAGTCTCATTCACTTACTGGTCGTGTGACCCTGACCAAATCATTTAAATTCTGTTTGCCTCAGTTTCCTCCACTGTAAAGTGGGGGTTATAATAGCACTTACCTGGCAAGGTAGTTGTAAGGATCAAACAATATTTGTAAAGGGCCTGACACATTGTATAAATTCTTATTCCCTTCCCTTCCCTTCCTCCTCTTGCCCCTAAATACATCCACCAATCAGTCGCCTTTACATAGTCTGTATTTCTTCTTCATTACTGTGCAACATGCCCTCCACCACAAACATCTATCTCCAGTCTTTAATCTTTTTGTCTTGCCCTCCCCAGCCCCACCCCAGCCCCCACAAAATCATTTTATTTTTCACAGAATCATAGAATGCTGGAATCAGAGGGGATCTCATTAGCCATCTAGTCCAAGCCACACTCAGAGGAAGTGTCCACTAGAACATACCCAACAAGGGGTCATCTGCCCTCTACTTAAAGATCTACAAGGTAGGAAAATCCAAACATCTCCCAAGGCAGCCCACTTCACTTTTTAAAAGCTCTAATTGTTAAGAGGCTTTTCCTGACATCAAACCTAAATTTATTTCTACCCATTGCTTCTGATTCCGACCTCTTGGGCCAAACAGAATAAATCTAATTGCTCCTCCAGATGAAAACCCCTCACGTAATTTAAAGAATTGTTGTATTCCCACCCCACTCCCACCTTCTCTTCTCTATTCTAAACATACTCAGTTTATTTATATTATATTATATAAATTATACTATTTATATTATATTACTCAGTTCCCTGAGTCAAGCCTCTGTGGTCTGAGGGCTCCTCACCACCCGCCTACGCTCCAACTCATCAACATCCTTCCTGAGATGTAGAACTCAGAACAGAGTACAATATTCCAGATGGGAAACTTTCAGTTCCTTAATCTTGAACACTATAAATCTCTTAACACAGCCTGAGATCACACTGACAATTCAGTCCACTAAAATCCAAAGGTGTTTTCAGATGTCATCTAGGCATCCTGTACTTGCCATGACCTCAGAGACAACAAGGCATGGGTTCAAGTCCCACTTTTGCCTTATACTGGCAGTTCATCCTTCTTAGTGTCTGTAGGAGACTCCCAAAGAAACAAAGAGAAGAGAAAGCACTGATCTACATTAATGGAAGTAGTTCCTCATTGGGAGCTCCCTGAAGCAATGAAATCACAAGTCTGGTTAAAAAAAACCTGACCAATATTCTAACCTACTATGATCTTTCTAGACCCTAATTCTGTTATCCAACCTACTAACTATCCTTACCACCATGTATCTGCCACTGAAAATTGTATAAGCATACCTTCTCTACCGTTACTGAAGTCATTGAATAAAATGTCAAATAGAAAAAGCCCAAGCATAGATACACTATACAGATACACCCAATATATTCTCCTGAATACCTCCTTCCAAGCTGACACTGAATCATGAGTCTGGCCACTTAATATGGTCCCCAATCTACGTACTATATATATAGCCCACAAGAGGAATTCTATCTCATCAACAAGAAGAAAAAAACAACTATATCAAACACTTTGTGAAAATCAAAGTAAACTCTAGCTACAGTGTTCTCCTGATCTATCAGGCTAATAACCCTGAGCAAGATGAAAACGAGATGAAGCTGGCGTAATCTGTTCTTGAAGGAGTTGTGCTCACCCTTGATAGTCACCATTTGCTTGTCCAGATACTCAGTATCTAAGAAGAGAAATTCAGTTCACTGCTCTAGTTTTTATAATGCCATCTTTTCGCTTTTGAAACTTTGGTACAGTGTTTATCCTTCTCCAGATCTGGAAAGAGAAGCATTATGGAGAACTGGGATGAGCTTCTTTTAGAAAGTGGCAGTTAAATAGAGATCAAAGGAAGCCAGAGAAGCTGGAGGTGAAGATGAGAAGGGAGACTGTTCCAGGTATGCTTCCGGATAGCCAGTGAAAATGCCTGGAGTCAGGAGATGGCGTAGCTTGCTCATGGAGGCCAATGTTTCTGTATCACACAGTATGGGGGTTGGGGAGGCAGTGATTAACATGTAAAAAGACTGGAAAGAAAGGAGGCATGTGTTAGGAAGGGTATTAAAAACCTAAATGGGGAATTTTACATTTGAACCTTTTTACAGACAGGAGATCTGAGACTCAACATGAAAAGGGTAAGGATAGGAACAAGTCTGATACAGATGCGGGCAGTTCAGAAAAAAATATTTAGTAATATATTGGGGGTGGGATGGGACATTCATCTTCTAAAATAATACTCAGCAAGCAGAGTCAGCTGCTGTAAATTTCAGCTTTAAAGGTGGAATATGGGGACCTTTTGAGTGCAGACAGAAGCTTTAGGAGAGATTATACTATCTCTGCATTAAATATAATTTGGTGGATCTGAGATGTACAGAAAAGACTCTGTGACCCAGAGACAGAGGATGCATCTTAAAAGAGAAACTATGCCTCAGACACTTAACACAAAAAACTAGCCGTGTGACCTTGGGCAAGTCACTTAACCCCAACTGCCCTCCAAAAAAAAAAAAAGCAAAAAAAAAAAAAGAGAGAAACTATGTCTTTCAGATTTAGGGGCTTCAACCCAGACATGGAAAAACTACTCTGAATCAATATTCAGACCAGCCTCCTTGAGTGGGGTGGAGAGGTGAGAATGGAGTCCTGGAAGTAACCTACATAAAAATGCCCCTTTCTCCTTCTATACTCAAAAGGGTCACTCCTAGCAGCACCAATCCCACCCCCACCTCTCAGCCTCAGTTCGATAAACTACCATTCTGTCATTTTTATTTTTCCCCTGTAATAAATTTCAACTTTCCCCTCCACCCAAAGCAGTCTGTGGGGCCAAGAGTTAAGAAGAGCTCCCCTCCCCATTGCCAGTCAAAAGCTCTACTCTGCCATAGCTGGCCAAGCACGTCTCAGAGCCAAGAGCTTAGACTGGAAAGTCTGATGAGACCCCATTGCTACCCTCCTCATGGGCTCAAAGCTGAAGGGTCCACGCAGAGAACACAAGTAAAGACAGCAAGACTTACCCAGGAGACAGATAAGGGTGCCCAGGACTCTGGGGAGCTGGAAGCATACAAGCTTAGTGGCAAATAACACTTTCATTGGAGATCTGCCCATCCGCACAGTAGGCTGAGAAAAGTATTTCATCTTCACAAACGAGAAACAGATGGTTCTTCCCCTCCCACTCTGAAGTGAGGTGTGGCTTCAAGCAATCATAAAACAGAGAGGAGGCTAGGACTGAGAAGTTAGTCAGCATATTTATCGTCCCTATATCTCCCTATAATGAGAAAGCCCAGACTGTACTTTAATAGAGTCCCTCTCCTCCACAGTCCTACCCAATGCACTTCTACCATTAGTGGAAAAGGCACCAAGAGGGGGTTTTCTAGATCATAAATGTAGAGGGCACACAGTTGTTGCCTTACAGATAGTAACCAGGAAGTGGGGAGTAGGTCTGTGACCATAGAGGTTTAACAATGGGGGGGGGCTGTATAGAGAGGGGGAAGAGGGAGATAATATGCAGAGCACATTTTAAATCCATATTAGTAATTTCCTCCATCATTCTCAAGTATAATCAACTTATCAACATATAAATAATCAAATAATCAACAAAACAGAGTCTACAGATATCCAAAGTGTTAATGATCACACTGCAAATTTAACTATCCACTATCTCAATTCGAAATGGTTCCAACACACCCTTGCTTGCAGTCCTCTGTTTCCTCTCTAGCCTCCCTTGTTTGCTCTGAACCAGGCAGAGGCTCAGCAAAGGCAGGACTTTTTCTGTCAATATGTCAATAAATACGTATTAAGCAACTACTATATGCCAGGCATTGTGCTAAACCTGGGGCTACAAAAAGAGGCAAAAAGTGGTTCTTGCCCTCAAGGAATTTATAATCCAATGGAGGAGAGAACCACAAAACAAATATGTACAAACAAGGTATATGCAGGATAAATAGGAAGTAAATAAGAGGGGGAAAAGTACAAGAATTAGGAAGGGTTTGGAAAGACTTTGTAGAAGGTGAGTTTTTAATTGGGGCTTAAAGGAAGTCAGGGAGGCCAGTAGACAGAGAGCAGGAGAGAGAGAGCATTCTGGGTGTGGGAAACCACCACAGAAAATGCCCAGAGTCGAGAGATGGGGTTTCTTGTTCATGGAACAGCCAGGAGGCCAGGGTCACAGAATTGAAGAGACTGTGGTGGGGAGTAAGGTGTAAGAAGACTGGAAAGGTTTGAGGAAACCTTTATGAAGGGTCTTGAATACCAAACAGAGCATTCTGTATTTGCTCCTGAAGTTTAAGAAAGCCACTGGAGTTTATGAGTAGCAAGCTGAGGTAGTTGGACCTGTGCTTTGTGAAAATAACTTTAGTAGCTAAATGGGAGATGGATTAGATGAGAGACTTGAGGCAGGCAGACCCACCAGCAACTATTTTTTTTTATTGACTTGTTTGTTTACTTTTAGTTTACAAGATTCAGTTCCAGAATCACTTGAGTTTCAGATTTTTCTCCCCTTCCTCCCCACCCTCCACCCCTGCCATGGTGGCATACAATCATGTATAG